>APFE030515486.1:0-35726 GCA_000404065.3 Pinus taeda
TAATTCTTAACAAACTTGTGATAATACCCTGTCAACCTGAGAAATCCTCGTAGATGCTTTATGGATGTGGGGATTTTCCATTCCTTAATGGCTTTATTTTTTACTAGGGTCTACCTTAACTCCTTCATGAGATACAATATGACCCAGATATTCCACCTCTTGTACTCCAAAGAAACATTTGGATCTTTTTGCATATAATTGTTTCTCCTCCAATAGTTGTAGCACCCTATCAACATGTTCAACATGATCCTTCCAATACTTGTAGTAGATTAATAGATCATCAAAAATAAATAACACAAATTTTCTAAGGAAGGGTTCGAAAATTGAATTCATCAAACCTTGAAATGTAGAAGGTGCATTGGTAACACCAAAAGGCATGACCAAAAATTCATAATGACCCTCATGAGTTCTAAATTCTGTTTATGGAATGTCTTTATCTTCATTCTGATTTGATGATATCCTGAACGAAGATCCAACTTGGTGAAGTAAATTGATCCATGCAATTCATCCAGTAATTCATCAATGACAGGAATGGGAAACTTATCTTTAATAGTGATCTTGTTGAGCTCCCTATAATCCTGACACATGCACCATGATCCATCCTTCTTGTGCACCAATACTACTGGAGCAGAGAAATAAATTTGACTAGGTTGAATTATACTAGCCTCTAGCATTTCTACAACCATACATACAATTTCACTCTTTTGGGCATAGGGATGTCTGTATGGCCTGATGTTTGGAGGAACACTTCTTGGAATCAGATGAATAGCATGATCATGATCACAAATAGGTGGGAGGCCTTTGGGATTCTCAAATACCTTGGAATGATTGTCCAAGATTTTTTGGAGATTTGGAGAAATAGATGATTACGATGTGGAAACATCTAGCAAACATAATTGAGCAATTACACCTCTTTGTTCCTTTTTTAGAAGCTTTATCATACCGTTAGAGCTGAATATCTTTCTCGGTTTCCCTACAATACCCCTTAATTCAACTTCCTTTCCTTCCACAAAACATTTCATGAAAATTTCTTGAAAATTAAAAGCGGTTGTACCCAAGGATTGTAGCCATTGGACTCCTAGTGCAACATCAGCACCTCCCATCGGAATGGAAAGCATTGGGCTAGTCAATAAATATTCTCCCATGTATAGCTTGATATTATGGCACTTTCTAGAGAAATTTACCATTCCTCCATTTGCAACCATCACTTAACACTCTGGTGCTGGATATAGGAAGCAATTCAATTCTTTTGCTACCTTACAATGAATAAAATTGTGGGTACTTCCTGAATCAATCAACACTATTACATTTTTCTTCTTGATTTGTCCTTATATCTTGATGGTTTGAGGAGTGGTAATTCCAACCAATGCATTACAAGATATGGTCGGATTCATTTGTTCTTTATCTAGGCGTTTTTCTTGGAGTATATCCTCTTCCTTTGACCTTTCTTTCTCCTTTTCTTCTTCCTCTTCACAATCTATGTAGAATAATTTTCTTCTCAGCACACTTATGACCTTAGTGTATTTGCTATCACAACCGCAACAAAGCCCTTTTTCTCTTTTTTCTTCCAATTATTGTGGTGTCAACCTTATAAGTTGTGGAAGGCTATGGGTAACAACACTTCCATCTTTATAGTTGTGACTAGTATGATTCCTAGTTGCCATAATTTTGCTTTCCATTTTTCTTGCTAACCTGAATGCCTTCTCTAATGAATCAGGTTCCCAAAGGCGAACATCATGTTGGATATTATCCTTTAAAGTCCCTATGAACACATCAATCCTATGCTCCTCTGGAATATTTTTTACCCTTATGTTCAATTTTTTGACTCCTCAATGTGCTCCATTATTGAACCCTTTCGTTTGAGGCTTATCAATTGGCTAAAAAAAGTGTTGCTTTTTGTATCCTCATAATGTGCTGTCAATTCCTCTGTAAAAATTTCCCAAGTAATAATTCTTTTACGAGAGCAAAGCCATTGATACCATACAAACTGATTTGGTTCCAATTATAAAGTTGCAATACATACCTCTTGTGTGTTTTGCACATTATTGAGATCGAAAAATTACTCCATCTGTAATATCCATGTTGCGGGATCCTTGCCATCAAACTTCCTCATATCGATTTTTGAATTTGGTGGGTCTTCGATCGAACATTAGATTCTATGGAATCATGATTAACATTTATTTTGTTCTCATCATGTGTTTCCTTTACTACCCTTTCACCATTAGTGACCATTTCTTGTAGCAACTTATTCATATTTATCTTTAATTCTTCCATCTTATCATCCATGCCATCTATTTTAGCGTCCATGCCATTCATCTTAGCTTCCATGCAATCCATATTAGCTTTTACGCCTTTCTTTAAACAATCCATCTTAGATTCTACACCTTTCTTTAAACCATCCATCTTAGCTTCTACATCTTTCATCTTAGATTCTGTTACATTTTGTGCAAGTGACACTTGTTACACTTGGTCTCGTAATTTTGATATATCATGTTGCATTTCTTCCTCTTCTTCATGAGTCATGCTAGAGCTTTCAAGTTGCTTACTAGGTGTTTGCATTTTCTATCCTTGGGGCATCAAATATCGATAATAATTCTTTACTATGCCCTTTGAATTCCTTCAAACTAATTTTTCAAACCAAGCTTATGCAAAAATTTTAAAAAAACTACACACGTTTTTTCACTTTGTAGGAGCTTGATGTTGAATCTAATGTATCTCTGTAATTTTGGATCATCCAATTCAAAAATTGCAACCTATAGTATCCCTCTACATCCTCTTTCCAATGCCACCAGTCTGATCCAAATTGGATTCTCCAAGAAAGCGTTATGCACAATCTCCCAAGATGACCTGATTATATACCTTTCTAGAAGAGTGAAGTTGTATGAAGTGCCACGTGTCACTGTTTCAACCTTTGGCACTGAAAAATATATACAAGAAACTATAGTTCGTCCTCTTTTTGTACCTTCTTACAAAATTTCAATCAAATACTCAGAGAGAAAGTTATGATGATTTTCCCCAAGTCACCTGTTTGGAATGTAATTCAAGAGTCTGCAAAAAGACCAACTTCCTCATATCATATCTCCACAAATATAGCGTGAAAAGATCTGAAATTCAGACCCGAGGTTTAGTGCAATTTCTTCTCAAATGGTTTTTTTTTTTTTTTCTTTTAAAACGTCGCAGAAAAAAATCTATAGCAAAAATGCCACGATGACCTATTTGGAGCAGCGAAACCCTAGAATCCAAAGCTCTCATACCAAATGTGATGAAACCAGCTCACAAAAAGATAGGAAAAAGAGATCAACACCTTAGAATTCAGCCTCTTCAAGGGGGAAACCTCCTTTACATTACATAAATGAACAATTCTTGGATGATTCAAATGACAAAACCTCCTTTCTATATATAGGAGTCTAAAGAGTCACAATATAACCCAACCAACCTAACAATAATAATATAAAGCCACAAAAATAACAATAGAGGGATTCTATGGGGCACAGTAATAAAAATATGGGGACAATAGAGTCACAACAATATTAATAATGGATACAACTACAATAGTAATGAGGTAATCACTAGTATTATAGGAACCTAATAGATTTCCATCCACATCATATGTAAATGCATCCATTAGATCGATAGCGACTACAAGACAAATCTTATCAAAATAAGTATACCTCCAATGGTAAGCCACCTATATGACCAAATCACCAATTTGTGTGCAAACTTCTAAATAATACAGGTCCAATTTGAGTTCAAATAATGATTAATACTTATGAAAAACCCTAAGTAAACAAAACCAAAATCCAATGGTAGAGATGTGATTCCAAAAATATCACAAATCTATGAAGTCGCATGATCTTCCAAACGTGAAAAATAAATTCAGATTTCCTCTTATTCAAGACAAGGCCCAATGCAGAGCCAAAGGACAAAAGGATAAGATGGAAGTAAGTCTATTCAAGAATAAAAATCACTCCACCAAAAAGGAGATCGTCGATGAACATGAAGTGGGATATGTTGATTTCTCGAGTCAACTTAATGTCCTTAATCAACCCTCTTTCTCTATAATCAGATATCTTTCTGCTAAGCGCTTCAATGACGGAAAGAAAGAATAAGGGTGACAATGCACATCCTTGTAGCAGGCCTTTGGAGGCTTTAAAAAGGAATTTGGGAGCCCGTTGATAATAACAACAAAATTTGTTGTAGTTAGACATGCCATAATCTAAATGATATTAACTTGAGAAAAATTGATCTTACGTAAAATCAATTGTAAGAATTCCCAATCAGTGTCATCGAAAGCTTTGTTTAAATGAATGTTCATTAGATATGCTGTAAGGTTCCTCACCTTAATGGAATGTAGCAATTCCTACACAATGGTAACAACATCTTGAATATGTCTCCCCTCTAGAAACCCAAATTTCTCTGGTGAAATGTAGTCTGTCAGATAAAATTTAAGGCTATAAGAAATAAGCTTAGAGATCATTTTTATAGACAAGACTTGTAGAGGGAGATGGGACGTTAGTCCTTAAAAGTAATAGGAAGCTTATTTTTAGGAATTAATGCGATAAAAGTTACATTAATGGTTCCAATGATGTGTCCCTTGACCCTAGACTCTTCAGCCATGGCCAGGAGTTCCAAGGACATAAGCTCGAATAAATTAATATACAGTTCCACCCCCCACCCATCAAGTCCAAGGATTATTTCTCTGCCACATGCAAGGAGGAAATTATGTAATTCCTCCTTCAAGACCGATCTGCTCAAAATATCATTCTCAGACTCTTGTGTCAACATAGGAAATTTACTAATGAAGTAAATTTGAGCTTGGAACTCAAGATCTTTGGCAAAGAAAAGATCCTTCAAGAAACATGAAGCAACATGTTCAATCTCTAACTGGGAAGTGTATAATGTATCCCGTTCATCATAGATGCTCCAAATTACATTCACTTTCCTCCTCATAGAGGCGAATCTACGGAAAAATTTAGAGTTCTTATCTCCAACTCCTACCCAAAGTGCCCATATTTTTGTAGACACTAAGCCTCTTCTTGTGCTTTGTAAATTAATATTTTCTTGGCTTCTAGGTCCAAAATTTGGTGTTTGCAAAGTTTAGACGAGAAACATGGATCATCTAAATTGAACAAAACACTCAGAGTGACTAATTTCATCCAACTTATGCGATTCAACTTTTGTCTAAGTCATAACCCAGTTTTGAAACTCCCTCTTCAAGATTTTAAGTTTGCAGCAAATTGTTTCCATAGAACTCAAACTCTGCTGAAAACTAGGGTATTATTGTAGCACTACGAACACTCGAGCTCACTTCGTGAGCTCATGTGAATATTTAAATCCACCTTGCTTGTTCATTGCATTCAAGTCTCTACATGTTGATGTCTAACTCATGCTTGCGACCACGTTTTGGTTATTCCCAAAGTCTTTGCTTCGTATGTGCTTGTTGTGTTCACTATGAAAGCATCTATTGCACTCACACATGGAGTCACATTCACTGTCGCTCAAGCATCATCTTGATCATGAATGATCAATCACGAGTGTCTCACTTTTCACTTATAATGTCAATCAGTCATGTTGAACATTTGTGTCTTAATGGTTTGGTTCATTTCGTCGTCAAGTCATGAGAGTGTGTGTTTGTATGATCACCTATGCATCTTTCGATCGTTCACACACTTAGTCATTTTGCTAACTTTCTGATGACCAAACTCCACTCTAACACCTGGACCATCAGCTTGTCGTCGACTCAATCAACTATCAACCAGAACAACGCAGAAGCACCAAGCTAGCACGTTCAAGATGTGTTGATTGAAAGCAATGCAATCAACCCTCATGCTATCCATCCAGACAATTGGACCCACCAGTCACCCTGGATTGGATCCTTTAAAAATTTGTGCAGAGGAAAATAACCTAACTTTCTCAACTGATTTAGGAAATTGTGAAAACAGAAACCAAGTGCCCATCCCTGTCTACTTCAGAAAATTCCGCAGTTTTTCTAGTCAATCATCCAAACAATCAAACAATTGTTCATCTTGAAAATTGCGCAGTATTCATGGGCAGGACTTCAACTTCCAATCACTCAGGTGAGCTTAGAAATTATGAAAATATGATCAGTATGTCAGCCTCCCGGCCTCGGTGCATTTCCCTACTACTAGTTCCTAGTAGCAGACTACCAGTTCCCTCTGGGAATTGCGCAGTTTATGTTGTCAGTGACTAAGCAGCCAATCGGTGGTTCTGGATGCCAGTGATATGAGCAGCCAGCTAGCAGTTCCCTAAGGGGATTGCATAGTTTTAGCTGCCAGTGGCCCTAGAAGCAGACTGGCAGTTCCCTCTGTGAATTGTGTAGTACTAGCTGTCAGTCTCCCAGGTAGTTCCCTAAGAAAATTGTGCAATCCCTGCTAAGTGACCCATCATGCAGCCCGACCCGCTCCTCTAGAATATTGAAAAATTATGGCTGTTTATACCCCACTAACAGTTCATTCCGAAAAATGTGCAGAGCATGCCTCCCTTGCCTTCCTATGGCCCAGACTATCCCTGCCAAAATTTGCACAATTTTGCCTCATAATCGAGCCAGACCTCACAGACAGTCATTGTCGACATAGATTGCCCATCTCCATCACTAAGTGACTTGCACCATTTTCATCAGTAGTGCCCGAAGCCATCATCCCACTTCACAACCTCATTGTCTCTCCTAGTCACTTGCATCCTAAATGATCATGTGTCATGGTAGAATAGGAGGTTTTTGGATTTGATTTCGTCTCGTCATGAGCAATTGCAGATACAAGTACACAAACAAACATGGAAAGATGACGAACGAGATTAATGAAGGGAGCACATGCAGAATGATAGGCTCACCAACAGATGAACGAATGAAGCATGCAAAGTAGATGAACACGATGAAAATGCACCTTCCTGAACAGATGACCATGTCAAACCTTCCAGCATGTAAGCAAGGAACAACTTGCTAGAGCTTCATCAGCAAGCTAAGGACCATCAAGGACTCCGCAAACTTCGCCATGTGGAGGTGAAGTCATGATACATCATAAAGACATCCATCTCCCAACAACACTATAGCTTGACATGCACTCCAGCAGTAGCAATGTTCCAACACTGTCATGTCAAGTCATGTCGAGTCATGTCATGAGTCATGTCACCCACATCTCCGCTATGGGCTATGTTGTCAATCAATGTGATGTAATGTGGAAGTCCAAGAGACCCACTTTTGAACAAAGAGTCATTTAAGTAAAAATATCATGTAACTCGAACAATCATGATGGTAGTTGAGCAGCCACAAGGGCCAGTTTCACCCTTGGCTATAAATACCCCTTCATTTGTACATAGAAGGAATTTTCACCTCAACTCCTCCCACATAACCAAGAGAGTCTGTAATATTTTATTTGAGGAGTAAGTAGTGGCTCCAATGCCATGTTGATGGGGTTAGTGATGTATGGTGTAACAATGTGTCTTGGGACTTTCACTTAATTTAGAAGCCAAACAACAGGCTAGCACGTTTTCACACATGTATTGTATCTGTTGTAAGACTGATCTTTAACACTCGTAATGCATATTGGTTTAACCTGTGTTCTACATCTGAACTGTTTCATTTCTTGTAATGAATAATCTATTAATGGAAATGTGTTGTGTATGCTATTAATATTTTCCCATCCATGTCAACTACTCTGCTAGACATTAGACATACCTTTCACATGAACCTTGTTGTAGGAACTGTTGCACACGCTTGTACTAATCCGTGAGTGTTGTACATGTTATCTTACCTTGTATGTTGTGATTGCTGCATCCGAGTGGACTACTCCACTGGAAGTTGTGTATCGCCATTTGTGTTGTGTGTTCCTAGAATAGTTGTGACTGATCCCTTTCAACCTAGAACTCATCTTCACCCTATTCCCCTCACAGTGAAAGAACCATCGACACAGGTACACTTAAACTTACTAGGCACACGAACCTCACTTCCCAAACACAAAATAGGCCACTCTCCTATGCTGACAAGCAAGATTTGAGGCAAATCCTTAATATAATGGCAACCGGGCCATTAGATCAGACGGGACTCCCACACCAAACGATATGAGGTCTAGTTGGGACTTCATACCAGGGAGATCCCCTGAATGTTGGCAGGTCCAACAACGTCAACATTTTTGGCACTAGAAGGAGGGTTATATGACAAGATGTGTCCTATCATCTTGTTTTGAACCTTTACATATCTTTCATGGAATCTAGCACTCTTGTCCCTCTGCAATGTTTTTCGAATTGTGAAGATGTCTCCATCATGGGGGAGTTTTTCGATCTCTAGTCCACTTACATGTATGATGGTGACGCCGGAGTGGCCTAGCCTAAGTACTTACATGACTTTCTTTCCATGCTTCATTAGGAAGATGAGATTTTTGACGAATAGGTTGGTTTGTTGCTTGCATGAACACTTTGTGAATCCCCATTTCATAATTGATCATCTTACCAACTAAAAGAATGCACTCATTTGAACACTTTTGTGATCTCGTTGAAGACACTTTCTATCATTTTGATCCCAACTATCTTGACCAGAAAGTATTACAGCCATAGAAAGCTCCACATGAATCGATTATTGATTTTTGGCAGTGCTTCCATGACTTAAAGTTTCAAGCTCCAAGGAGCCAAATGAAATTTGCCTATCTTTGAGACCATTCGAGTATTTCCTTAAGAAATCATCCCATCCCAAGAAGAAGCCTGAGATCAAGCCTCGCTCAACATTCTTCAATGATGGAGCTATGCAATCTAATGTAGATGTGGTGACTATCTTGATTGACTGCATGCCATCCATTCATCCAACAACTCCACCACTGTCGAGTGATGTTGAGGATCATGTTCACTCACTTGTTCATCTTTCACATCCTCCCAACATCACTTCAATTAATTTTCACATATATTTGGTTGTGAGTCCTTCAATTTCTCAAATTCATTGTGTGATACAACCTCTGTCCTTGCATCAGGGTGTTCCTCTGGATGATGTTTCCTTGTGTTCGTCCATTCCGTACGCTTCACTTGTTTGAACGAGGAACAATCAATTAACAGAGTTGGTGTTACGCAACCAACATGACTTGTCATTCATGAAGAGTATGAATGGGATCTTGAGAATCAACACTCAACAAAGGATGAATCCCTCTCATCCGAGCCCCCTCCATTCTTTCCTAACATCTATGGTCAACCTGTCATCCATGATTTCGCATGTGTGTCTTCATCCACGGATGCACACACTGTTGATCAGTCATAGGACTCGCCAGATGTTGGGCCATCATACAACAATGAAGAGAACTAGTCATTCATTGAAAATCCACTTGATATTTCATCTTCTCTTTCCAAAAATGTAGAGGGTGAACATCTTTCCTTCTCATCTACCCCTTTGTGTGACTCATGGAACCATGAGGATGCTGACCAACATCCTAAATTTTCTAATCTTGGTTGTCGTGATCTCTTCACCTCATCATCCGATCATGATGTTAATTCACTCATTGTTAATCTATCTAAGCC
This sequence comes from Pinus taeda, assembly GCA_000404065.3. NCBI lineage: Eukaryota > Viridiplantae > Streptophyta > Pinopsida > Pinales > Pinaceae > Pinus > Pinus taeda. The sequence goes on from APFE030515486.1 coordinate 9,514, forward strand.
ACTCGTCTAGGAAGATACATCTGTCAACGAAGTCGAAACCCCATAGACTATCAAGGCACTTTAACCCAAGTTGATGGTTATTCAAGCCCTCGCTGTCTTGAGGTTGCTTTCAATTCTAATAAGGAAATTGTTCAAACACCCAAGGCTCATCATCACTCATCTATATGCACTCAAGATCAATCTAAGACTCAGATGTTGCTTCCTCCACGTGAACTACACAATCCCATCACTCATGCACTGGAGGAATCTTACACAACAAGAACACCTGTGTGACACAAGTGGCCTACCTTTATCACGTTTTATTGCATATAATAGTCAAGGGAATGCATACAATCAAAATTTTCATGCAGTGTAGCACAACACCATGGAAAGTCCAAAGAGTGCATGACATGTGCTTTTCACTCATTTCCATTCTATGAATGCTTGTAAGTTTGGAGTGCGTCTGTTTTCATTTTTGAATCTTTCACAGTTGCTGGTTCACACAACTAGGTTGCTCGTGGACCAAACCTTCACCAACATGGGTCAACCAATGCGTCAGTCACTACATTGGAAATATCACTTTACGTGATCAGGCCCATGAACCATTAGCTTAGGAGTAGGAGTAGTGTTTTCTTTTAGCTTGCATGCTTGTTTGCTTTCTTGCTTGCTTGTGTGTTTTCTTACTCGCTTTTCTTTCACTTTTACTTCTTCTTCTGCTTTGATTTATTTTATGTTCTTACTATTTTTGTTTACATTTGTTTCAGTTTTTGGTATATTAATATTTTTTTTTCTAGAAATAAGTGCTGCCAACTGTTAAGTTATGGATTTTGTATAGAGTATGTGGCTGAAATTTGAAGAGACTTGTGACACTGCAACACTTGGCCAGTATTGTGTCTGACTTCTATGTGCTTGGTTGTAACATTAGGCCAATGAAGTCCTCATGGAAAATATGAACCATCTGCAAGGGAATTTTTGGTCCAACCGTGAACCTGTGTCCACACTGGGAAACCCCATCCCTGTACTCAACCTTTTGCTCTGTGTGTATAAGCTCATCCAACTAGTAGAAATGGAGAAGGGGAAAATCTAAATGAGAAACATATGTTAGAGGTCTTACATGCTTCTCTAAAGGAATAACCTCTTCTTCTCCCAATAAGGTGGGATCCCTCTTCCGCCCTGAAAATAAATAAGGACCTATGCACAGTTCTCTGGAAAAATACAAAGGAGAAAGAAAAGAAAGGCTTCTTTCACAGAGAGGTGAAACATGCAACTCCACAGGGTACTAACTAGGCTTGTTGGTAGTGGAGCAAAATGTATGTTCTTGCGTGAATCATCTAGCATACTTTCCAATCCTACTGGAAGTGGAGCAACACCAGAGATGAAAACTTATGCTCTGAAAATATTCAACTCACAAGCTAAACTACCCTTCCCAGATTTGAAACAATGAGATCTAAGCCAAACTTTTGATTGTGTTTGATCGAGTTGGCAAATGGTGAATCATGTATGTCAAAGAGGTAAATGGGGAAGCAGAAGTAACCCACAAAATGATTTAATACTCCCTAAAATACCAAGGCCCTGTGCTAGAAATGGACCAAAACAAAGAAGCTAGAGTTCTGCCAACGTGTTGCCAAGTGTTGTAGCAGCTACAACCACCATCCAAAATTTCAGCCTGCATGAATTTCAAAGCCACACTTGAAGAGTTCACTTGATGAATACACACACTCGAGTTCAGTCTATGAGCTTGTGTGAGTCTTTACATCGCCTTGCTTGTTCATTGCATTCATGTATCTGCATGTTGATGTCTAAGTCATCCTTGCAACCATGTTCTGGTTATGCTCAAAATCTTTTCTTTGTATGTGCTTGTTGTGTTCGCTATGAAAGCATTTGTCGCACTCACAAACAGAGTCACATTCGCTATTGCAAAAATGTCATATCAATCATGAACCAAAAATCATGAGTGTCACGCTTATCACTTACACCGTCGGTCAGTCACGTTGAACATGTGTGTCTGGATGGTTTGGGTCATGTCATCTTCAATTTGTGTGAGTGTGTGTTCGTATGATCACCTATGCATCTTTTGGTTGGTCACACACTTAGTCATTTTGCTAAGGTTATAACAAACAAAATCCACTCTAAAACCCAGACCATCACACCGTTGTCAACTCGATTGAATGTCAAGTAGAATAGTACAGAAGCACCAAGCTAGCTTGTTCAAGTTGCATTGCTCGTAAGCAATGAGATCAACTCTCATGCTGGAAACCTGGCCAGTCAGACCCTTTGGTCACCCCAAACTGGCTCCCTTCAAAATTTACGCAGAGGCCACTAACCTCACGCGCTCAAATAACTGAGGAAATTGCGCAGATAGGCTGGACAGACACCAAGTTCCCATCACTGTCTCCTTCAAAAAATTGTGTAGTTTTTCTAGTCAGTCATCTAGACAGTCGACTGGTTGTTCATCTAAAAAATTGTGTAGAATTCATGAGAAGGCCTTCCACTACCCATCAGTCAGCTCAGCTCAGAAATTGCACATAGATGATTAGCAGGTCGGCCACCCGGCCTCATTGCATTTCCCTGCCAGCATCTCCTAGCAGCAAACTACTAGTTCCCTCTAGGAATTGCATAGTTTGTGCTTCCATTGACTGAGCAACCATCTGGCAGTTCCCTCTGGGAATTCTATAGTTCTTACTACTATTTATCCAAGCAGCCAAATGACAGTTCCCTATGGGGATTGTGCAGTTATGGCTATTAGTGACGCTCGCAAAAAACTAGCAGTTCCCCCTAGAAATTGTGTAGTTCTGGCTGCCAGTCTCCCACATAGTTCCCCAAGAAAAATACAAAATCCTTGCCAAGTGATCCATAATGCAACTTGACCTACTCCTTTGTAAAATTTTGCAAATCTAGCTGTCCAGACCCTACTAACTGTTCATTTCGAAAAATGCACAGAGCATGCCTGCCTTGCTTTCCCGCAGCCTAGACTGTCCCTCCCAAAATTTGCGCAAATTTGCCTCCCAGCCGAGCCAGACCTTACAGACAGTCACTGTCGACTTAGAATACCCATATCCATCACTCAGTGACTCTTACACAGTTTTCATCAGCAGCGCCTAGAGCCATCATCCCACTCCACAGCCGTGCTGTTTCTCCTGGTCACTTGCATCCAAAACAATCATGTGTCATGGTAGACTAGGAGGTTTATGGATTTGATGTCATCTCGTTATTAGCAACTGTAGGTATAGGTACACCAAAAAATATGGCAAGATGATGAATGCGATGAACGAAGGAAGAACATGTAGAAGGACAAGTTCACCAAAGGATGAACGAACGAAGTATGCAAAGCAGATGAACGCAATGAACATGCACCTTCGCGAACAGATGAGCCTATCAAACCTTCGAGCATGAAAGCAAGGAAGAAGATGCTAGAGCTTCATCAAGTGAACTAAGAACCATCGAGTACTCTCTGCACTTTGCCATGAGGAGGTGAAGCTATGCTACATCATGAACACATCTATCACCCAGTAGCACTGTAGCTCAACATGTAATCCAGTAGCAGCAATGTACCAACACTGTCATGTCAAGTCATGATGAGTCCTGTCATGATTTATGTCACCGACATCTCCACTATGGACCATGTTGTTAATAAATGTGATGTAATGTGGAAATCCAAGAGACCCACTTGTGAAAAAAGAGTCATGTAAGTGAAAAAGTCATGGAAGTCAAATAGTCATGAGGGTAGTTGAATAGCCACAAGGAGGGTAGTTGAATAGCCACAAGGAGGGTAGTTGAATAGCCACAAGGATCAGTTTCACCCTTGGCTATAAATACTCTGTCATTTGTACATAGAAGGACTTTTCAGCTCACCTCCTCTCACATAGCGAAGAGAGTCTATAATATTTTATTTGAGGAGTAAGTAGTGGTTCCAACGCCCCATTGATGGGTTAGTGATGTATGGTGTAACAATGTGTCTTGGGACTTTTTCTTAGTTTAGAAGCCTGTCAACAGGCCAGCACGTTTCACACATGTATTGTATATGTTGTAAGATTGATCTTTCACACTTGTAATGCATGTTTCTTCAACCTGTGTTCTACATCTGAACCATTTCATTTGTTGTATTGCTTAATCTACTAATGGAAATGTGTTGTATATGTCGTTAATGTTGTCCCGTCCATGTCGACTGCTCTATCAGACATTAGAGAGACCTTTCACATGAACCTTTTTGTAACAACTGTTACACTCATTCAGACTGATCTGTGAGTGTTGTACATGTTATATAACCTTGTATGTTGTGATTTTCACATCCGAGTGGACTACTCCACCGAAAGTTGTGTATCTCCTTTTGTGTTGTGTGTTCCTAGAAAAGTTGGGACTGATCCCTTTAAACTCGGAACTCATCTTCACCCTCTTCCCCTCACAGTGAAAGAACCATTCATACAAGTACACTCACACTCACAAGGCATGCAAACCTCACTTCCTAAACACAAAGCAGACCACTCTCCTGTGCTGACAAGCAAGATTTGAGGCAAATCCTTAATACAATGGCAACTGAGCCATCACATCGGATGGGACTCCCACACCAAATGGTGTGAGGTCTAGTTGGGACTTCATACGGGGGCGATCCACTGAATGTTGGTAGGTCCAACACCATCAACATTTCTAGTGCTAGAAGGAGGGTTAAATGATAAGATGTGTCCTCTCACCTAGTTTTGAACCTTTACATATCTTTCATGGAAACTTGCACTCTTGTCCCTCTATGATGTTTTTCGAATCATGAAGATGTCTCCATCATGGGGGAGTTGTTCGGTCTCTTGTCCACTTACATGTATGATGGGGAATCCGAAGTGGCCTAGCCTAAGTACTTACGCGAATTTCTTTCCATGCTTCATGAGGAAGATGAGATTTCTGACGAATAGGTCAGTTTGTTGCTTGCATACGCACTTCATGAATCCCAGTTTTGTAATTGATCATCTTACCCATTGAAAGCATGCACTCATTTGAACACATCTGTCATCTCGTTGAAGACACTTTCTATCATTTTGACCCTGACTATCTTGACTAGAAACTATTACAGCAATAGAAGGCTCCACATGAATCGGTTATTTATTTTTGGCAGCGCTTCCATGACTTAGAGTTTCAAGCTCTGAGGAGCTAGATGAAATTTAACTATCTTTGGGACCATTCAAGTATTTCCTTAAGAAATCATCCCGTCCCAAGAAGAAGCTTGAGATCAAGCCTCACTCAACATTCTTCACTGATGGAGCTATGTAATCTAATGTTGATGTGGTCACTGTCTCGACAAACTGTCTTCCATCCCTTCATCCAACAACTCCACCACTGTCGAGTGATGTTGAGGATCATGCTCACTCACTTGTTCATCTTTCACATCCTCCCAACAGCACATCAATTAATTTTCACATAGATTTTCTTGTGAGTCCTTAGAGTTCTCATATGCATTATGTTATACAACCTCCATCTTTGCGCCGAGGTGTTCCTCCTAATGATGTTATCTTGTGTTAGTCCATTCTGTACTGTTCAATTGTTTTGAATGAGGAACAAGCCAATGACGGAGCTGGTGTTGCACAACTAACATGTGTTGTCATTCATGAAGAGTATGAGTGGGAGCTTGAGCATCAAAACTCGGCAAAGGATGACTCCCTCTAGTCCGAGCCCCCTCCATTCTTTCCTAACATCTATGGTCAACCTGTCATCCATGATTTCGGATGTGTGTCTTCATCCATGGATGCACTCACTGTTTATCAGTCGAAAGACTCGCTAGATGTTGGACCATCATACAACGATGAAGAGGACCAATCATTCATTGAAAATCCACTTGATATTTCATTTTCTCTTTCTGAAAATGCAGAGGGTGAACATCATTCCTTCTCATCTACCCCTTTCTGTGACTCATCAAACCATGAGGATGCCGACAAACATCCTAAATTTTCTGATCTTGGTTGTCATGATCTCTTCACCTCATCATCCGATCATGATTTGGACTCACTCGTTATTAATCTGGCTAAGCCACTTGTTTAAGAAGATCCATTTGTAAACGAGGTCAAAACCCCATAGACTGTCGAGGCACTTCAGCCCGATCTAATGGTTACTTTAGGCCCTCTCTGTCTTGAGGTTGCTTTCAATTCTAATAAGGAAATTGTTCAAACAATTAAGGCTCATCATCACTCATCTGTATCCACTCAAGATCAATCTAACACTCAGATTTTTCTTCCTCCACGTGAACTACACAATTCCATCACTCATGCATTAGAGGAATCTTACACAACAAGAACACTTGTGTGACACAAGTGGTCTACCTTTCTCATGTTTTCTTGCATATCACGGTCAAGGGAATGCATACACTCAAAATTTGCATGCAGTGTAGCACAACACTATGGCAAGTCCACAGAGTGCATGACATGAGCTTTCACTAATTTTTGTGCTATGGATTCTTGTAAGTTTGGAGTGTGTCTGTTTTCATTTTTATATCTTTCACATTTGTTGGTTCACACAATTAGGTTGCTCGTACGGACCAAGCCTTCACTCTATGAGCTCATGTGAGTCATACAACATGCATCGGCTGTACTTACATTGGAAATATCACTTTACTTTATGTTGATGTCTAAGTCATCATTGCAACCATGTTCTAGTTATGCTCAAAGTCTTCGCTTCGATATGTGCCTGTTGTGTTTGCTATGAAAGAATTTGTTTCACTCACACACGGAGTCACATTCATTATCATGCAAGAATCATCTCAATCATGAACGATTAATCACGAGTGTCGCGCTTGTCACTTACACCATCGGTCAATCATGTTGAACATGTGTGTTTGGATGGTTTAGATCGTGTCATCTTCAATTCATGTGAGTGTGTGTTTGTATGATCACCTATGCATCTTTTGATTGTTCAAACATTAAATCATTTTGTTGAGGTTTTGACAAAAAAACTCCACTCTAACACCTAGACCATCACCCCATCATTGACTCAATAGATTGTCAACCAGAATAGTGCAGAAGCACCAAGCTATCTTGTTCAAGTTGCATTGATCGTAAGAAATGAAATCAACTCTCATGTTGGCAACCCAGGCAGTCGAACCCAGAGATCACCCCAGACTGGCTCGCTTGAAAATTTGGGTAGAGGCCACTAACCTCACTCACTCAATTGACTAAAGAAATTGTGCAGATGGGCTGGAAAGACACCAAGTTCCCATCGCTGTCTCCTTCAAAAACTTGTGTAGTTTTCCCAATGCGTCATCTAGACAGTCAATCGGTTGTTCATCTCAGAAATTGCATAGAATTCATGGGAAGGCCTTCCACTACCCATCAGTCAACTCAACTCAAAAATTGCACATAGATGATCAAAAGGTTGGCCACCCAGCCTCAGTGCATTTTCCTGCCAGCAGCTCCTAGCAGCAGATTGCTAGTTCCCTCTGGTAATTGCGAAATTTGTGCTTCCATTGACTGAGTAGGCATCTAGCAGTTCCATCTGGGAATTGTACAATTCCCACTACCAGTGATCCCAGTAGCCAACTGACAGTTCCCTATGGGGATTGTGTAGTTATGGCTATTAGTGACCCCAGTAACAGAATGGCAGTTCCCTCTAGAAATTGCATAGTTCTGGCTGCCAGTCTCTCGGGCAGTTCTGCAAGAAAACTACGCAATCCCTGCCAAGTGATCCATCATGCAACTCGAACCGCTCCTCTGTAAAATTGTGCAAATCTAGCTGTCCAGACCCCAATGACTGTTCATTTCGAAAAATACACAGAGCATGCTTGCCTTGCCTTCCTGCAACCCAGGCAATCCCTCCCAAAATTTGCGCAATTTTGCCTCCCAACCAAGCCAGACCTTGCAGACAGTCACTCTCAACCTCGATTGCCCAACTCCATCACTAAGTCACTCTTGCACATTTTTCATCAGCAGTGCCCAGAGCCATCATACCGCTTCACAACCTTTCTGTCTCTCCTAGTCACCTGCATCCAAAACGATCATGTGTCATGGTAGACTAGGAGGTTTCTAGATTTGATGTCATCTCATCATTAGCGACTGTAGGTATAGGTACACCAAAAAACATGGCAAGATGACGAACGGGATGAACGAAGGGAGAACATGTAGAAGGACAGGTTCACCAGCAGATGAACGAATGAAGCATGTGAAGCAGATGAACGCAACAAACATGCACCTTTGCGAATAGATGAGCTTGTCAAACCTTCGAGCATGCAAGCAAGGAACAACATGCTACAGCTTCATCAAGTGAACTAAGAACCATCAAGGACTCTCCGCACTTCACCATGAGGAGGTCAAGATATGATACATCATAAACACATTCATCACGCAACAACACTGTAGCTCGACACGCACTCCAGTAGCAACAATGTACCAATGTTGTCATGTCAATTCATGTCAAGTCATGTCATGAGTCATGTCACCCACATCTCCACTATGGGCTATGTTGTCAACAAATGTGATGTAACATGGAAGTCCAAGAGACCCACTTGTGAAGAAACAGTCGTGTAAGTCAAAAAGTCATGGAAGTCGAACAGTCACAAGGGTAGTTGAATAGCCACAAGGTTCAGTTTCACCCTTGGCTATAAATACCCTGTCATTTGTACATAGAAGGAGTTTTCACCTTAGCTCCTCCCACATAGCCAAGAGAGTTTATAATATTTTCTTTGAGGAGTAAGTAGTGGCTCCAATGCCCCATTGATGGGGTTAGTGATGTATGGTGTAATAATGTGTCTTGGGACTTTTGCTTAATTCAGAAGCATGTCAATAGGCTAGCACATTTTCACACATGTATTGTATATGTTGTAATACTGATATTTCACACTTGTAATGCATTTTTGATCCAGGTGGATGTTGGTGGCCACCCACCTATCCCACTTGGACCCCCGCAAGTGTCTCTTGCAGCTTTTCAGTTTCCTTATTTGTAGCACAATTTACTATTTTTAGCAATTTTTTAGGTCCTGAACTTCCGGAGCCATTTTGAGGCCTTGAACAACGTCTTTTGGGAAATCTGGGGAAACATGGGTCCATGGACCGATGTTTCCCTTCCCAAAGTTGTAGTGCTCAGATAGATCTTTCTAACAAGTTATTTTACGTGTCAAACAGAGATCCAAAGTTACAACCCCGGGAAATTGATGTACCAATTTACCCAAACGGGGCCCACAATTTGGCGTTTCATCTTCTAGGGTTAGGTTTTGGGATGTGAAGGGTTTTACATTGTTTCTCAACAATAAATAGGCCTTTGAACCTCATTGTAACATAGTTCAGAGGCATGTAGCTGCCACATTTCTTCTCAGAGATAAGCTACCATCTCCCTAGCTGGTTTATTTCCATTTCTGTTTGTAAGCATATTTCAGTATTTTACATTAATGAAATGAAGTATTATTTCTATTGCATCTCTGTGTTTATGGCTATCTCTATAATTTATTGCGTTCTTGTTTAAATCTGGATCAGTGTTATCAGAGCGGTCAACTTTTTCTCTATTTTTCTTTGCATGTCCACAACAAGGTCGGGATATAAGGAGTTAGGGCTTGAACTTGTCAAACCTTTGCAAGACTAGCCTCGCAAATCCTAATGGCCTCCCATGGCAGATGAGAAGAAAGACAAGGGGGCAGGAGATCCAATCAAAATCTTTCTCAAAGAAGCCCTCGAGTGACAAAGGAATGCAATGATGGATAGCTTTACACAGATCCTTCAGCAGCTACCCAGAGGCGACGCATCGGCTTCCAACAGCTACTCTAGAAATGCCACACTGTTTAATGTACAAGTTAATTTTGAAATCCCCATATTCGAGGGTCAAATAGATGCAGATGTTGTAGATAAATGGTTAAACCTGCCAGATGGGTATTTTTCTGTTCATGAATTTTCGAGTCGGGAAAAGATTATTTTCGCTCTTCTCAAAGCAACCCCCCACGTCAAGGACTGGTGGGAAACCTACTGCGAGCAGAAGGATGAAAGTACTCGCTCACTATTTTCAGCCGCACCCACCTGGAATTCATTTCAGGATGTCGTCGAGGAGTAGTACTACCCTGTCAAAAGCTATGAGGACAAATACATCAAATGGACAACACTGTGGCAGGGATTGGACCAAGATGTGCCAGAGTTCACAAACATTTTTCATACCCTTCACACACAGTTGGGTATCAAAGATTCTAAGCTGCATCTAGTACACAAATACCCGACTACCTACATATATACATCCAGGAAGAGATGGAGTTCCTGAACATCTCCTCGCTCGGCACGACGTACTGATACGCTGTCAAAATCGAGCAAAAGTTAAAACAGAAGAAGCGAGACTTTGGATCTACGAATCCAAATACCAAAGGACAAAACCAAGGCTGGGTGACCCAAGACAACCCGTCAAAGCCGCAAGAAAAGAGAAACACCACAAAGTCAAAGAAGGACACAGGAAAGTGGTGTGAGTTTCACAAGAGCCCCACTCACAACACAAGTGAGTGTTGGACCAAGCAGTTGCTGGTGGTCGAGTTGAAGGCTTCTGAATCAAATTCATGTTCCAACGCTGAGCCAGAACCGGCAAGGAGAATGGCGAAGGGAAGCAGATCATTGATGCAGATCCTAGCGCCACTATTGCCACTACCAAGATCCAGAAGAATGAACCCAAAGATCGAGAGGAGGGGGAACGTCTTTTCCACTCATATATGTGGGTGAAGGGTTCACCACTGCAATTCATTGTTGACAGTGGCAGCTAAAAGAACCTTATTTTAGCAGAGGTCGTGAAGCAGTTGGGCCTACCGACTACACCACACCTGCAGCCATATAAGATTGGGTGGCTTCATGAAGGACGAGATCTCAAAGTTCTCCAGCAGTGCCACCTTCCCTATAGCATCAAGCCCTTCATAGACGAGGTATTGTGTGATGTTACACCACTGGATGTTTGTGATGTACTATTAGGCCAGCAATACTTGTGGAGGCAACATGTTGTGTATGAGTCAAGGCCTCGTGCTGTCATTATTTCTTTGAATAATTCATCATAAAGGATATCAGAGGTAGCCCCACCTACTTCCACCTCTTTGATCACTACCAAGAAAGGCAACAAGTTGATCTCACAGAATAGGAAATTTATTTTCTATCTGGTTCGCTCCCAAAGTAAGGGGAAGATCATCACCACATCCATGACTCCCATGAAGGGTTCAACCACGCAGCAGCAGCAGTAAAGGAATACGGTCATGAAAGAACACAGGAACATCTTCTCCTCACCCACAAGGGTACCACACAAGCTTCAGGTGGGCAACAAAGTTTGGTTGCATCTACAGAAAGAACGTCTTACAAGAGCCCATTAGAAGCTCTGACCATGCCAACATGGTCCTTACACCATTACTAAGGCTGTGGGAAATAATGCTTTGGAGCACAACATTCCTCCATTCCTTTGCTTACACCAAGTGTTCAATGTGTACCACCCTCGACCACGCTTCTCACCATTACTGGACACATCCGAGATTGCAGAACAACTCACTAGGGACCAAGTTCAGCAGATGGAGGAACTCAACACAATGGGGACCATTGCTTCCTAAGGGGGGAGGAATGATCCAGGTGGATTTTGTTGGCCACCCACCTATCCCACTTGGACCCTCGCAATTGTCTCTTTCAGCTTTTCAGTTTCATTATTTGTAGCACAATTTACTATTTTTAGCAGTTTTTTGGGTCCTAAACTTCCGGAGCCGTTTTGAGGCCCTAAACGACGTTTTTTGGGGAAGTTGGGGGGTAACATAGTTCCATGGACTGATGTCGCCCTTCCCAAAGTTGTAGTTCTCGGATATATCTTTCTAATGAGCTATTGTGCACGTCAAACAGAGATCGTATGCCAAAGTTACGACCCTGGGAAATTGATGTACCAATTTACCCAAACAGAGCCCACAATTTGGCATTTCATCTTCTAGGGTTAGGTTTTGGGATGTGAAGGGTTTTCCATTGCTTCTCAACAATAAATAGGCCTTCAAGCCTCATTGTAACACAGTTCAGAGGCATGTAACCGCCACATCTCTTCTCAGAGATAAGCTACCATCGCCCTAGCTGATTTATTTCCATTTCTGTTTGTAAGCATATTTCAGTATTTTACATTAATGAAATGAAGTATTATTTCCACTACATCTCTATGTTTATGGTTATCTATGTAATTTTTTGCATTCCTATTTAAGTCCGGATCAATGTTTCCTTAACCTGTGTTCTAAATCTGAACTGTTTCATTTGTTGTATTGGATAATCTATTAATGGAAATCTGTTGTATATGCCGTTAATGTTGTCTCATCCATGTTGAATTCTCTGTTAGACATTAGAGACACCTTTCACATGAACCTTGTTGTAAAAACCTTTGCACTCATTTGGATTGATCTGTGAGTGTTGTACATGTTATCTTACCTTGTATGTTGTGACTTCCGCATTTGAGTGGACTTCTCCACCAAAAGTTGTGTATGCCCTTTTGTGTTCTGTGTTCCTAGTCGAGTTGGGACTGATCCCTTTCAACCAGGAAACCACCTTCACCCTATTCCACTCACAGGGAAAGAACCATTGACACAAGTACACTTACACTCACTAGGCATGTGAACCTCACTTCCAGAAGACAAATCAGACCACTCCCTTGTGCTGACAAGCAAGAGTTGAGGCAAATCCTTAAGACAATGGCAACAAGGGCCATGTTACCGAATGGGACTCCCGGACCAAACGGTGTGACATCTAGTTGGGACTTCATACTGGGATGATTCCTTGAATGTTGTCAGGCCCAACACAGTAAATAATTCCTTCCATACTCGATGGACAATATCTGCAAAATATTTATGCGTTAGCCATGTTTTGTTGAATTTTAAGGGGGGAGCCTTATGGCAATATTCCCCTTCCCAAGTGAGTATAATCGAGAGGTGATATGAGGCAAAAGAAGGAATGAACAAAGATTTAAGATCCACCAGACCCACAATGAGGTGTTATTTCACCAAAAACTTGTTCAGGCGCCTTAAGATGCATTTAATCCCCGACCGACTATTGTTCTAGGTGGGAACAATCTTAGGTGGGGTGATATCGTGTAGTAACAAAATGTTAAAAAAAGAGGTGAAATGAGACTCCTGATTTTCAGACTTGGCCTTGTTGCCCCAAACCTCATTACTATCAAGTGTTAAATTTAGGTCCTTGGCCATAATGAGGGAGGTAAAATCCAAACACTGAACGTTTGAGACCTCACCCTAATAAGATCTCTTGCTTGTATATGGTGCGTACATCTTGATGATGTCAAGTTGATAGAAGGATACTTGCAAATGTAAAAACATCCAAAAACCTAAGACTTGAGGGTTTCTAGGCCATCGCTTAACCTCTAGAGGTACCACAAGAATTAGTGGCACAAATAGGCCACACTACACATACTCTAAGTAGGATTTCTCATGACATGTCCTTAGGAATAATAGTTTATTGAAGAAGAATAACATCTAGTTTATATTAGAGAATGATACCTCTCAGAGAGCCAAATTTAGTTCCCACCCCTAACCTCCTTATGTTAAGAGACATGATGATCATGGGGAAACCATTGAATCAGTCTTGTCTACTTTAAGGACCCGAGTATTAGATGTTTTTGGAGCTGATAATTCAGTAAGCATAATATCATCCATAGGAAAATTCGAGGTCATACGAGAAGCAAGATTTTTGTATTTAGCGGGTTTATTTTTTTGGAGGATCAAGGATTTTTTGGGAGTCATAACAAAAGGGGAGTGGCCTTTTTCTTGCTCCTCCCTCAAGTGGAAGAATGAATTTTTGATGGTGAGAGGGTCCATATCAAAAGAATTAGAGTAGGAAAGTGTGTCCAGACCTCGATTCGATGAGATGGGACTGTCATTAGAAGCAGACGCAAATAGAAAAGAAAATCTGGGTGTGCGAAAGTCGCAAAACGAGAATGCTGCAAAGATGAAGTAGGGGGATCCAAGTCCACAACCAATGGAGGAAGATGTATGCTATTGTTAGGGAGAGGGAGAAGAGTACCCATACCTAGAGATATAATACCCAGACGAATGTCACTAAGGGGGTCATTAGAGGGAACCAAATGAGGGGTGACAAAATCAGGGGTTGAATATATACCAAAGGGAGGATCAGAGTTACCTAGAACCTTTTACAGACTTGTGGGAATTGAAAATCATCCAACCAATCACAAGCATCTGCTACAAGAGAATGAGAACGACCCCATGAAGATATTTTTTGACAAAATTGGTGGCGAGTTAGACAGGTTGTAGCAAGTAACCTGACAAGTGACAAACCAAACACCTATATGGGATCCCCCAATAGTCGATGTTCATTCTTTGGGTGAAAGAACCCCATAATAATTCCAGCATAGATAATAGACCACTTCCACAAGTGTCTTCGATGAGCACCTAAGAAATTTTCTTATCCAATTGCCCAATGCTCCCCTCATCCCAAAAATAGAAAGTGTTGATGCAATTGACAATATCAGAGATCGTCGAGTGTTCCCATAACTCAAAAGGGAGTCCCAACAATTTTTCCCAAATAATATTATGACTAGGGGATTCCTTGAGAGGGTTAAAACCACCCTACCATTTCTGTAAAAGTGACTAACCCCTTCCTTTCACCCAAGGCAAGCCTAAAATGAGTTCAACGTCTTCCTAACTGAGAAAAACTGAACCAAACCTAGCCATTATGCATCATACAGATCCTTTGGTTGTAACTTAGATTAGGGATCCAAAACCTTGACATCCATTGTTTAATCTGGTCCCCTGTCATATGAGTGTATTGCTAGCACCCAAAAGGAACATGTAACATAAAATGCTCAATGTTATCCTAGAAGCACTGGGTTCTCTGAGTTAAATTATTTGGTGTATCATTTAAATTCAAGGCTTTTAGAATTCTTATGACCACCTTTCTTGTTAGAGTAAACTAGGATGCAATCAGCTACAGGAAGATCTATAAAGTCACCTGAACGTGTCTCAATCCCATTTCCTTGTGAATGATCTCATTGTCGGTTAATTTGAGCCTGATTTTTTGCTTGAATCGTGGTAGTGATGAGAGACTAGGGATCAGTAGAGGAGTTTAGCTACATGATGAACAAGTGTCGATGCACCCAAAATGATAGTGACAAATGCAATGAGGTAGGTAGCTAGCCTAACAACAACCAAGATGTTATAAAGTTGAAGTTTACACCTCACACTGAAAGCCAAAATATCAATGGAAAAAGGGAGAGTGTGGAATTTAAGGTGCACTTATGCCGTCCCTCTAGGAGTTGGAAAGAGTGGAAGAGAAAGATGACTGATATGAACACATATTTCCTGATATTGTATGATGTGGTCCAATCTAGGCCACCTCTCATAAATGGTCTCATCTTGTAATTGAAAACTCCTATATGCATTAAATTCTCACCAAAATGCACATACCAATAAATGGATTCCAAATTGAAAATGAGAAGCACGCTTAAACCAAACCCACTGAGAACAATGAAGAAAAGGAAAACCACGACTGTGTCAGGTGAACCCAAATCTCAAGAGATGAACTCCCAAGATAGATGTCGGCACAATAAGTGTGAGAAAAACATTTGAATATATCCCAAAGTCAACAATTGTGACAATGATACTAAGTAGTCCTTTACTGAAGCTTTCTCCCTTGATAATTCAGCCCCCATATACAGGATGTAATGACTAGTTCTCAGTATTAAATAGAGATTAATAACCTCTTCTAGAAGCCCTACATTCTCACTTCCTTAGTGCTAAAAAATAGATCACGTTGAATACAAGAGAAAAAGAAGGACGATAATCAACCTTAGGTAAGTTATGAATAGATATCTATGTGTGTTTGGAGCTCCTATCAGGTTTATCCATCTCTGGCTCCTATATAATCAATTCCCACCATTTTAATTTGGCTTCTAATACCCACTCAATTGATGAAAAATAACCAGGCCAAAATTAGTACCCTGATTAGTGGAAACCTCTATGTCAAGCTAGATGGTTCTAGTTGCACTGAAAGCCCAACCAAAACATCTTGTTCTATTAACCTGCATATTACCAAAAAGAGATTAGTCTATACTCAATAGGTCTATCAATCAGTCAATGTCCTCAGCTTAGAATCCTCCATATTAATAGTAAGTTCTAATTGAATCTTTATGTATATTTGGAGCTCCTAATAGCTCCATCCATCTTTGGATCCTAATCAGTTGAAACCTCTATGTCCCGCTGGATGGTTTGAGCTCCAAACTTCATGTTTTTTAAACCTCTATAACACCAAACTGAGATAGCTTCATACTCAATAAGCTTGTGAATTATTCAATATCCTCAGTTTAAAAGCCTCCATGTCCATTTCCTTCCATGCCATAATTGCTTTGTCTTCTGTGAGAGCTCCACTTCAAAATCCATACACGCTGAGAGAAAAGGGGTTTTCACTGACCTATCATAACCTTCAGCCATAGAAAATATTGACCTCAAGCACATGAAATTATAGGTAAGGACAAATCCAATGGGAAAATGAAATTACAAGAGAGGACAAAGCCAACCGATACAGTGATAGAGATGATGATGGAAGAACAATAGTGATGTTTACACTTTTCAATTTTTTACTTGATACAAAACCGAAAATGAAGAGATGGGATTGGTTGCGATGAACATTGTTTTCCCCACCCAACCCGACAATGAAAACAACTTTGGTGTAAAAATAAGAAAAATTCTATATGACACCAAGTGTCATAATAGTACACACATCAAATCTCAATTACTATTATTATTATCCAATTTTAAGGTCAAGACCAAGACAAACACCAAATTGGTGTATGAGACCCCCTTGTTTGTGGGACAAGGGACTAACCTATGAGAAATGATTTGAAGCTAAGTTTACGAAGGCATACATACTCTACCGCCCTCTGGTTTTGAACCCATGACCTATGAGGAGGAAACACATGCTCTTAACCATTAGGCCCTCTTAATATTTATGAAAAATAGTACACACATAAAATCTCAATATTTATGAAAATTTCATTATATATATATTCCACCAAGTCTCATAATAGTACACATATAAAATCTGAATATTTACGAAAATTTCATTTGTAAGTAAGTGTGTCAAACTAATGTTTCACTTTTAATTAAGACATAACTTTTGAAAACAATTTACAAAGTTAATTTTAACAATCACATTTTATATCTGAATTCATGGTCATGCGATCCATATTAAGAATGTTCAGAATTTTTCGGTAAAAATCACATTAGAAACAATTTGTCAACACTTTCAAACCATCTAGTCTGGTTCATCATTAGGACAAGATGAAGAACCAGATCGTGGCATCAAGTTAAATAGATTAAGAAAACCATCTAGTGTGGTTCACCACAATGGCAAGATGAAGAACCAATCTTGGCATCAAGTTAAATAGATTAAAGTTTTTTTTAATCGTTATAATATAAGAGTTAGTTTGACTAAGGAAATATTATTTATTAAAATTATTTAAATATAAAGAAATAGATGTTAATATTGAATTAGTCAAAAGTAAAATTCTAATGAAATAAATATCTAAAATAACAATAATAATTAGAATAAACTTAAATCATAAAATCCATAAAACAATTAATTAAAATATAAATATGTGTGTGTGTGTGTGTGTGTGTCAAACTTAAATAATCAAAGCAGTAAAACAAATAATTCTAAAAACCTGAAAATAAATAAATAAAAAATTGGTCTTACAAAAAAAATTATATTTTTTTTTTGCCCAAGGAAAAATTGTAATTTAATTAGTGAAAACAAAATTACATATTACAGATGCTTGAAATCATTTCATCATCTAGTCAATGACTGATGATCATGAGTTCATACAAAATAATAAATCATGGGAGAAAAGATTAAACTTTTCTCCCTTTCTATTTTCCATCTTTCACCATTCTCCTTGAGATGGTGTGGAGGATACAAGGGTGAGCTACTATCCTTCTTCTGTTCTTGAAGTTTCCTTGTCTGAATCAGAATTTTCTAAGGCATGAGGATGTTTAAAACTGCTAGTATCATTTTCTTCAGGTATCCTTTGTAGTTGTGTTAAAGTGACCTATATTTCAGTTTGTCCTTTTATCGTTTCATCATTTCCTTCTTTTTATTGAGTAGACCTGGAATGGGATCCCATTCATCATCCTCTTCCTCTTCTGACTCATTTGGGAGAAATTTCCATCCTTTGGGCTACTTACCCGACTTATTGTTTCTTTGTGATAATTTCTTGGCTTAACGGCATGTGTTTTGTAGATGTCCCGTTTTCGACATGTTCTACATCTAAAGGTTGTGTTCTCGAAATGTAGGAACTAAGTCAAGTTTTTCTTGTTTTGTATCAATTTTATGCGATCTAGAAGGCCTTTACTAATGTCCACTTCTACACATATTCAATAAAAAGTATATATTTGTTCCTCCAGTCTTTGTGTGTCTGTCTTTATGTATTGTCTTAAAATATTCCCGGTGCCTTCTAGCATTGGTGTGCCTTCTAGCATTGGCTCATGCCAAAACTGTAGGGGAGGGTTTTGAAGTCTAACCCACATTGGAATTTTTGATACAATCATGGCGCTTTAATAAAATTTTGGGAATCATGGGGTAATGAAATGTCCTTTTGATCCTGAGAACCATGGGCCTTCCTAAATTACTATTTCTCGAACTTCCAATGATGCAAACTTTACGATGAAGAAACCTTTGGAGCAAAGGTGAATTTCATAGTTGGTTGTCCAATTTGTGAATATTCAATGAAAAATATGCATTGGTTTTGGCTAGAAGCTGTTAAATCTACAGATGATGGCATGGGTTGAAAAGGTTGTGTAGAGATCGTTTGTTTCTGGAATCTCTATGACTGGTTCTAGGACACAATTCACTTGTTCTACTATGTAGTGGCCAAGAGTGTTGAGTGTTTGTTTTGTATTTGTTGTAGTCGTTGGTTCCCCTTATAGAATGTTTTTGTAGGAGAGATCACTCTTGTTCTGTTCTTGGTTTGTTAATGTAACCTTTGGTACAATAGATCTAATAATCCCACCTATTGTCTTTGACTTACTTGATCCCATTGCTCCGCCCCTCAGTTGGAGATTTAAGATGATGGTGACGAATGAATGAATGTTGTATTCTTGTAGACATATCTAATCCTCTAGATATCTACCATTAAAGATCAATTTTTTTAGATGCGGTGGGGAGCCCCTCTTTTTCATGATGTTCTACTTCAATTGAAAAACCATATTAGAGTTCTGTACCGAGACTATTGTTGATTTTCCAGCATGGGACTTTATGAATATTTGTACAACGTTATGATCTTTTAGTTTTCCTTGATCTAGAAAATCATATGATGGTGGTTTAGATACCTGTAGCAAAGTCTACTTTAAGGGCCTGACAAAAGAGGGTCAAGCTGCACAGTGGGGATCCAATAGCCATTGTTTTGTTTTCATTCTAGGTTGTCTAGATAAAAATTTTAGGTCTATTTTGATCATCCTTTGTAGGTGAGGATCTATCATAGATCATCTTTGTTTCATGCAGCCTATCTACTTTGCTGGTGGTTACTAAGCAAAAGGGCCAGAGACTGGATCAAAGAGATAAACCCCAATTAGATGGGATATCTGGACTAGAGCAGTCGCAAGTGCGAATATAAAAATGATGAAATGAAAAAGGGGAATCCCAGGGTGCATTGATGCGACTCTGCGCATGAATATCTAACCCAATACCATAAATTGATTGAAAAATAAAAATTCCTTTGTCTAACACACTTAGTAAAGAAAGCACCTTCGCAGATAGTGAGAATAGGAGATCTGATGTCCATAAGGATTTGAGGGGAAATCCCATAGTGTCTAATTCCAATCGTCACAAAACAAGAGATTCGGTTATCTTTTTCAATGATCTTGGAAAGGGACATAGACCTGAAGACATCAATCTTCTCAAATGTAGAAGGTTACAAGAACCTAAAATTTTCCATTCGTTGTGTATAAACAAAGATCTTATGCACATCATATTGGAAGGGTGGACTCTAGGCCCTTTCTCCTTATGTCGATCCTCCATAAAAAATACTCGTCGTTGTCTTACATCATTCATCGCCACATAATATCGATGTCTTTGATTCTTCTATGCTTATGGAGATTAATTTTTGGGTTTGGCCTGCAACTCTGCAGAGGGCTTGTGGGCATTTCTCGCTAAAGAGAAGATCTTATCGATGGAGTTAGCCAATCGAGGCGCAAAACAATCATTACACTAGACGTCTGAAGATTTGTTCAATGCAAAGCCAGAAGAAAATCCCATCAATTGCGCCATCACTGAATCTCTAAAAGCTCTAATTGCAAGCTTCAAATACCTTTCAAATATATATATATATAGTCTAACTTATAGACGAAATAGTTTTTTTCACCAGAGTTAACCAAAATCCAACAATACAATTTCATGATTTTTTTGTTGTTTGAAATAGCTTTTTGAATTCATATATGGATTTAGCACCCTGAAAAACACCAAAGGCACCCGAATTATGTAGATTAAACAATTCACACTCAAGTTTTTAAAAATATCTATCAAATTTTCATTAAAATTAATGTGAGAAAATGTCATAAAAAACCATTTAATCTGTAAGTTACACTATGACTCTCTCTCTCTCTCTCTCTCTCTCTCTATATATATATATATAGGAACAACTTAAATTTTAATGTTCACAAGAGAAAGTCAATGATGGGAAAGAGATAAAATTGAGAAAGAAAAATAAAAATAAAATTAACATATTAAGAGATAACAAAATGAATAATAATAAAAAAATAAAAAACAAAAACTTTAAAATACAAAGGGATCAAACACCTACTAATATTCAAAACATTGTATCTATTCAAACTACTTGGCCTACTTTCAATTTCCATGGCCTCCCTGAACTTATGGTGATGAAAATGATTAATCCTTGCAATGACCCTGGCCTCTTCAATGCAAATATGATGTTTTGTCCTTTTCGCATGTTGTGCTAAAGTTGTGGAGTGAGTCCTTCGATGTTTGATGTCATTTGCATGCTCGTGAATTCTATGATTTATTGAGTGTCTGGTTTCACCAATGTATGGACTGGCACAGGAAGATGAGATGACATAAACACCTTTCCCATTTTTGGGGTCCACAGGGTCCACCAATCTTATGGAGCTCCTTACTACTAAGACTCCAATACTATTGCACTGACTACAAAAAATTCAACAAACACATTTGTGATTTTCTGTCACTTCCTATACCAATATAAAGATATTTTTGAAAATGCAATCTAAGTTCTTCCTCTAAACTATTGCTACATTCGAGTCCCTTCCTACATCAATACAACTTCTTTATATAAATGATCAAAATTTGAGGTTATATATATATATATATATGTGTGTGTGTGTGTGTGTGTGTGAAAAAAATTAACGAAATTTCATTTTACCTTCATAAATTGATTTCTAATTGGAAAGGTTAGGGTTCTATAATTTATAGGATCAATTGATGATTATTTGTGGATTTTCATGTTAGGAGATGTTGTAAATAATATTTCATTATACAACTTATTTAAAAAAAAATAAAAAATATAGAAAAAAGAAAAACAAAATGAAAGGGGGATATATAAAAAAAATGATATATGTGTGGAAAAACAGAAGAAAAAATAGATGTATATTTAAAAATAAAAATACGATGAAAAACCCCTTAGAAAAAAAAAGTGGTGCTAGCTTAAATGTTGCGTTAGATGTTAGATAAATAAGTTTAATTAGTTAATCACACAATGTAATCACGATTAACTAAGTGTTAATAAAGTTAATTTTGACATAATGATTTTTATCATATGTAATAATGCTCTTGCTATAATCAAAGACCACGATATAACCTCATGAGATCACCAGTTGCTGATGACTTCGAACTATCTCCGCCCCTCTAACAGTTAATCAAGGGGGGGGGGAGGTTCTAAAAGGTGGATCATCCCAATCTCGCATTTGCAACGTGTCACTCCCTCAAGGACTTCAGACACCCCTCCACCAAAACTACTTACTGCTCACCCCCCCCCGCCTGAAATCTACCTTTCCCCCTTCCCGCCTAATAATAACCATTAACCCCACTCCCTCCACTCAAATCTACTCCCACAGCATGTCACATCCCCTCCAATCCACTCTCGCCAAATGTCGTATCCCCTCCAATCCGCTCTCACCAAGTGTCATATCCCTTCCGAATCTACTCCCATTGTTGTCACATCCCCCTCACTTATCATTAACTTTCAGCATCCGTTCTGTATTTTGATCATTGCCAAATGAATGACTCTGCTCCATGAAACATAAAACTTTCAACAGTAAATGATCTCTCCTATAAGATAAATTAGAACTCTGTTTAGTCGTCCTCTCCTCTAATGTTCTAAAACAATAAACAATAGAACCTGCTACTACTACTACAAACTTATCTAGCAAAATTGTTTTCCTCCAACCAACTCCCGAGTAATTAAGTGCTTCCATTTCATTTCCTTAAGCATATATTCTAAAAGTAAATCAAAAGCCATAGGGGAAATCCCTATGCTTCCCCCTGTAATTGAATTAGACCATCAACCCTTACTAGAACAACACTATAAAATTTTTGAAACCAACTGTGAGTTCGACCTCTACAAAATCCACAACCGGTTAAAGAAAAAATTTCTTGATCTTAGTTAGAAATTGAGTTTGTGGGAGTCTTTCTTGCCTCAATTCGTTTTTCCTCACACCCATCATTTTCGAAATTTGTTTCATGGTTCCATTCCAGGTACATACCCAGTCAAATAGAAATTGGTGCCCAAAACAATGATATTTTGCTCACAATTACCCTTGACCCGATATGTCAAATGCTTCAGATCCAAAATTCAGCCACACTAAAACCCTTTTTAGTAGTTTCCCTCATGGAATTCTACAAAAACCTGACTTTTGCCCACAAAGCCAAAATTTTAGCGACATTTTTACCTAAGAATGTCTAATTGCCAAAAAGAAACCCTCCTTATCCATCCTGAAGGTTTCCTGAAATGAAAAAACAAATCATTTCCATAATTTCTTGTTTATTGGGCTATCAAATCTATCAATGGGTTGATGAAGCCATTATAGGTTTTCTATTAGTTCTTTCAACTGAAGAAAAGCCTTCAGTCTCCTTTCATTACAGTGAATTCCTAGCAGAGGTCATTCATGAACAATTCCTTAAGTTTTCTACAAAAGGAGTCTTCAAGCATGCCTCAGTTTTAGTTTACTTGTTCTTATTCCATCAAGAACACATATTTCAATTTCCATTATATAAACTATATGAACAAGGAAATGCACAGTCTGTGATCCATTGGAATTCCTTGGTAAGGAAGAAAACCAATGAATTCACTTTTAGTGATTATGCAGACATGTTTTCGTACACAATTTCTTGCCTACTTAACAGTGATGTTGAACCTAGAATTGGACCTGAGATTAAGAGAATTCTACATCTCAGTGAGAAAACAAAAATAGGTGACTGGTACCTATATCAAAAATACACCAAGATTAGGGTGTATGGATGCAAATTTCCTCCATATAAATTGCCTAAATTTGTTCCTATAAGAATTTTTGCATTAGAGTATATTAGGAAAATGATAAATATGGATGATTTGCACTTTGTGGTAGCCAAAAGGAAATATCAGTGCAAAATCAAAGCATAGGTTTCACCTTTCATTTGTAATACCAAGAAAACAACAAAAGAAGCAGATCTTCTGCTCAAATGGATGAAATTTAAATTCAGTTTCACTTGGTCATATGATCCTTTAGGAATAATATCAAAGCTGAGAGTAGAACAAAAAAATACTCCTCACACTCATACTCTAAGATCTGAAATTGAGCAATATATGAATCAAAATCAATTTCATGAAAACACATTGTAGGACCCAGAAGAACATGTACTTTCTATTATGACATCACAGACACTAGTGCCATAGGGAAAACACATAAAAGGCCCAGGGAGGATGTTTCCCCTTTAGTCTCATAAATTCACAGGAAATAATTCCAAATATATAAAAATAGGTAGAAAACAAATCTAGTAGAAGAGTTTTCACAGGAATAAAATGTTCAGTCTACAATAGTTTTCACAGGTCCTTATACTTCTACTATCCCTCAACTTGATGACATTTTCATAGGGTCACCATCATCTTCAACTTCTCAAGAACCACTGGAAACATCTTAATAAGGAGAATTGGTCCATGGTCAAGTTGAACCAAGTATATTTGCTAGGTATAAGGAAAAAGAAAAAGAAAAATGAACTACTGGAAGCAACAACCTATTCTTAGTTCCGGAAATAGACAACTTCATCACAACATAGACTTCTCTCTAATTTTGACACCAAGGAAGGGGAAATGCAGATAGTTTTCCTTGAAGATCAAGTTCCTTTCTGTAAAAGTGCAGATGAATACAAGAAGTCTATCTTTTATTTTAACATTTATCAAATCCATCCTATTGATCACATGGGTTTGCATAAGAAAACAAGTAAAATATCATATTCTACCCTGACAAACTCAACAATGGTAGCATCTATACTTTAGGATTCAATCAACAATATTTAGTCTCAATTAAAATTAGAGAAAATATATTCTTTAGATCAAAAACACTAAGATAAATCCTTTAGAGGATTTAGTAATTAAACTGGGATATGGTCCTAGTAATGTTAAAGCTATTGATGAGACTGTTAAAAGAAAAAATGTTACATTTCAGCCCTAAAGAAACAACTCAAGCTTCCATCAACTGAAAATCCACAAACAAAGGAAGTTGGTCAACTAGAGAAGGAAAAATAAGATATTTTTAAAATTATTATTGAACATAATGGATAGATTAAATAAATGGAGACTGAAATAGAAAAGTTGCTAAAAGAGAAAGAGAAGTCAACTAAATTATCAATCATTCCTCTTGTTATCACTCAAAACTTTTGCTTATAAGTTTTGGAAGAAGAGAAGGTTTTGAGGTAACCACAAACCAACTTTTAAGCA
The DNA here is from genome assembly GCA_000404065.3 of Pinus taeda. Lineage (NCBI taxonomy): Eukaryota > Viridiplantae > Streptophyta > Pinopsida > Pinales > Pinaceae > Pinus > Pinus taeda. Next base: position 34,384 of record APFE030515486.1, read on the forward strand.
TAGGCTCTAGCCAACCTATGGCTCAGAGAGGGCTCTCTCTACATAATTTAGTTATGTTTGCTTAGATATTAGGCTAGCCCTAGAGTTCATGGGGGTTTATGATTTATATGAAGATTTGGTGCTAGAATCCTTAAAACAAACAGATAGGTTGATGCCTTTAGGCCATTGGGCAATGGAGTCAAAGAATGGGCAACAAATTTGGAGTTAACTCACTGAAGGGAATGTTCAAGGGGCAAGATAGCAGAGTGAAGTACAAATCCTTGGACTAAATGGTGAGATGAATCTTAATGGAGGTGAGAGGGCAATCAAGAATCCTCAAATTGAGGCTGAGATGGGGGAACAACAGTGAATCATGAGTAAAGGGAAATTAAGAATCCTTTACTATAGACCAGAGGAGAAACTACGGAAGCTAAGGAGCAGTTAAGAATTCCCTAGCTAAGATAGTTTAAGAGAAAACATTAAGAATGTATAACAGTAAGACAAAGTGTAGTTAAGAAAATTATGAAATAATATTCAAGTTAAAACATTCAGAATTATGAAACATTTAAGATTATGAAACAACTTTAAGAGAGATAAAAAAAAAACAGGAAAATTACTTATTTGTACTTTGCTTTACACATGAATCCCTTGAAATATCTGATCTTTATTCATCAGTCCAGCATGCTGGCCCAGTCAACGATACAAAAGCTTTATAGTCGTTGAACAAAATTCTATTGATAGTATAATAATCCACACTACATACTTCGATTTATGAATTATTTATACAAAATATTTTTACAAAATATCCCAAACTAACTTGGGAATTAATCTAGGAAATTCAAAATATCTTCTCGCAGGAAGATAGAGACAGCTATTGAACTGTTTTCTTGTTGACCCTTTTATTGTGGTTTAGCTGGATGTTTATGGTTGCTATGCTCTGTGTTGGCCAAAGGCTGTTGTCTTCTATACTGATACTCTTTGACACAGATACTCTTTGACCCTATAACCTTTGACTATGATGCCCTTTTACCGCATTGATTGTGTGTTTGACCTTTAACTGTGTTCTGCTATAGTAAGTCGGTCAAATTTTCCCATTCTTGATCTAGTGGTAACTGTAGGTTTTAACCCCGTACAGAAATTACCTACATACGAATTCTAAATCACAGGAAAAATAAAAATGCGAGACCATAACACATAAAACACATATACACAGAGATTTCCCACTGGATCTCAAAACCGAGACTACCAGCTTGATTTTTCATTATATTCCTTTCAATGTTACAATACATATTTATACATGCCGAAGCATCCAATACCATGGACCGAAAAACCATCACGTCTAATACCATGGACCAAAAAACCAT
>APFE030515488.1:2497-18256 GCA_000404065.3 Pinus taeda
GAATTCTTGTCCATGCTTTAGAAGAGAAGTGGGCCAGTTTACTGTTGATTATTCAAAAGTTCATTACGTGTGAAGGCCGTTTTGAAGCAATGTATATGTATCATACTCGACTGTTGATGAACTTTTTAGAGAATCAAACCCTAAATTTGCCTTACTTTTTATTGCTGAGCTTGAAAAATATGTGCACAACTGTCCAAAAGAATATAGAGGACATAGAACCCCACTTATATCATCACGGGATGGTGATAATTTTAGTTGAAGACCAATTGAAGAAAAAGAGGGATACCTGGGAACGGTTTTTAGTGAGAAATTATTTTCAAGATCCACCTGAAATTCCTGAGAGCAGTACAGCAAGAAAGAGTAGGAAAAGGAAAACTAATGTAAGAATTCAAGACCCTCCTATTAGCAGAACCAAAGAAGCTAATCAAGAAGAGAAGCTGGAAAGAACCAAGGATAAAAAGCAAAAGAAATTGAAATGGAAAAGAAACATAGAGGATGTCTACCAATCACCAGAACCTTCCTTAGAAGAGGACCACCAACCACTGTCTGAAAGGCTAACTCACCTCCAAGGACAATCAGTTACAGCCAGGAAGAAAGAAAAAGAAAAGCAGAGTATTGAGGAAGAGGGCACTAGCCCACAGCATTTAAGAAGAAGCACCAGGCTTAAGGGAAAGTGGAGGAAAGCACAAACAAAAGGACCCCATTTTATTGATTTGGGAGGAGGAACACCAGAACAACCTCCAGTTGGCTGTAGCCCACCTCATTCTCAGCCAAACATTGAAACTAGTCCTCCAGATGTTGACATAAGTCCTTCTCGGGCAGACTTTGAAATCAATCCTCCTCAACAGGACTTTGGGGTCAGCCCAAGGAAAACTTCACCCAAAATAGACCCGAATCAACAAGAGATGTATGATTATATAGAATCCTTGGAAAAGAGAGCCACAGGTCCAAGAACCTCATCCATCCAGCCTCATCCAGCACAAGACGCTCAAATCCAGTCATTGAAACAGGAAATTTTTTAGTTAAAGGTCCTAAATAGACATATTAAACATGAAAATGAAGCATTAAAGGAGTAGAGAAGACTGGATAAGGTCATTCATGACAAAACCATGCTACATCTTGGACTATGGCAGAAAAAGAACAAAAAATTGAAGAAGAAGTGCAGGAAGATAAGTAGAGCACTGATCAATCTCAAATTCAGATGCTTGATGAAGAAGCCTAGGATGTTAGTAGCACCAAGAAAGAGAAGAAGAGGGCTAGATGTACTGGCAGAAGCTTCAAAACATATGATTTAAAGGGGGGATAGTCAAAATTTTGGTTGCATGAGGACATGCAACACCTTCACAGTGGGGGTATGTTGAGTCCCAAACTTGCATCTTTCCTACACATTTTTCTAGCTTCTTTCCATTCACCTGGACCTCCTAAGCTATCAATATCATTGCATATTAGTCATAATATAGCATTTAAAGTGGTTTCTTGAATATGTCTTTGTGTTGTTGTTTGAACTAGATTTTTGCTTATGAGCTGCAGAATCTTGTCACTTTCCGCAGCTGGTTCAACTTTCTGCAACCGTTTTTGTTAAACTACAGGTTGCAGGTGTCATGAGGTAAAGCAAGCCACATGGACAAGTTGGAAATGACCTAGACATGGGTCAGGTCCCATTGGTCTAGCTGGATTCATCACAGAAGGCCTTGGTCAACGGTAGTCAAGCGGTGGTCAAACAAGGGAGTCCTACGGAAACAGAACTCCATTTTCAAACACGTGAAGGTTTTTGTGACCGTTTCCAGATCTTTGGAGGCACACTCACACCTGTAGCTTGACCATGATGTGGATCCAACAGTCGCTTTCAATAAGATTGCGAAATCTCGGTGACCATGCTGCTAAATCCGTGGACGTTGTTCTTCACGTGTCCTCTGTTCACGTAGTTTTTCTAGAAAGACAGTTATGAAACCTTTGTTATAAATAACGTGTTCTGATACACATAGTAGCTAGCCTTTCAAATGTAATTTTTGCTGTTAAGAACTCACTGTGCCGTGACATTAGTTTACTGTTGTAACTGTGTTTTGAGATATATATATAAGAAGACTCTGTTCTCCATGTTTGCGTGAACGTGATTTTGAATTGATAACCTGTTGGTCGAGGTTGCAGAGGGCCCCTGTAGACTGAGGTTTCGTTTCCCTTGTTGTTGTATAGTCTTTATGCATCGTTTCTTTATTCTCACTGCATATGTTTTATGATTATTCATTTGTGTATATATTTCTAACATGTCACTATTGTTCATGATTTTACAAGCTTTTTTTAACGTTGATCAGTGTGTGTAGGTTTCAAGATACAGTAGGCAGCCTGGGCATTTGCATATAATTTTCATAATGACTAGTGATATGGAATTGATCCTCTGCTGATTTTGTTTTTCCTAGTTTTTTTTAATTCCAGTTCTGTTTTGTTGAGTTTAGTTTTGTTCATTTGCTTTGTTAACTTAGTGAAAAATCAACTTGCTCATTTCATTGACAGTTACCTCTGAAAGCCATTGCGAGACTACTGGCGAGGGATTGAAATATGGATGTTGTGAATTGATTTTAGTTTACTTTTCTGCAATTAGATAATTGGATTGCTCATTTCATTGACAGTTACCTCCGAAAGCCATAGCAAGACTACTGGCGAGGGATTGAAATATGGATGTTGTGATTGATTTTAGTTTACTTTTCTTACAATTAGATAATTGGATTCTCATTTCATGACAGTTACCTCCGAAGGCCATAGCGAGACTAACTGGTGAGGATTGAATAGGATGATTAATTTGATTCTAGTTTTACTTTCTTTGCAATCTTTGATTTCCTTGAGTGCAGTAGCTTAAATTAATTTTCTGAATTTAGACAGTAGCAGAGATGATAGTTTCATAATCAGTAGTTCATTAATTACTTGTTTTAATTCGCAGCATCTTTTCATTCTTGATTCAAGTGTTATTTTTCATTAGTATGTTCTAAGACCTTCCGAAGTGTTAAGTTTTGGGAACCCTTACAAAGGACATAATTGCCTTAAAACTTATAACCAGACTTGCCTTCTAGAAATTTAGGACATAAACAAAGATAAAAACCCCCAAAACAACATAAAAATCAAAAACGACAAAAGTAAGAAATAGGTTATCTTGCACATATAATGTGCCACACTTCGTCAGCTTACGAATCCTAGATTGACAATTAATGTTGCAATTTAGGACACACTAAATTGACCAAACAAAAACCCAAAAGGAAAAAACCACCAATTTTTTGTTTGTTTATGATGTAAATTAAGTACCCACTTAATTACATATGTTTGTTTGTGAGAACCCACTCAAAGGAGGCATCGACCCCCTTGGTTAGAAAGCACCAACTTGATTAGAGGCACCAACCTCTTTGATTAGTAGCACCAACTTGATTAGAGGCACCAACCTCTTTGATTAGCAAGCACCAACTTGCTTAGAGGCACCAACCTCTTTAGTATGCAGGTACCAACCTTCTCTTGCCACTGTTCTACTATTTCATACAATTTTTAAACTTAAAATAGAGGCTTACAATAATACAAGTAAAATACAACAATGGCTACTTGCAAATTTGACTTCTGCACTCAGACTTTTGTACTCACTTGCATTCGATCTTCTCTTGCTACCCACAGAAACACTCCTTCTACGCTCTACCTTCACTAACAAGGGCTCTCCACTGACTGTCTCTCAACACTACCCATGTAAATCTCCACACAGTTCTCAAGTTGTTGTAATAATTGTGTTACACTGTGTATTCCCAGGTGCCTTAGCTTCTCTGCATCGATACACACACTCACAACACTTCTCCCTCACCCATACGCTCTCTTCTCCCACTCAGCTCAATGGAAGTTTTGTGTTTTGTTCTTGTGCTGCACTAAGCTTGATGTAGTCTCTGCCACCATCCACACTACTCGAGAGTGTACTCTTGGCATGGCACTCCATTCTTCTATTGCATCAAACTTTACCAATTTTGTCATTGCATTAATTCATAAGAATGGGCTCTGTTCACTTCACCATCTCACTATGTGACTTTCCATGCTGAGGATTTAATTTTAGTCCACCTGCACATTCCACCAAGACTCCCCATGCATAATCATGGCTCACAAATCTTAACTGCACCTATGCATGGCTTCTGTGTTTTTCATTTATATCTTATAATACGAGCACGGGATATCTCCAACAATCAAATCCTCTATTCCACATTCAAACTTGAAATTTTCGACCCATATGCCTTTAAGGCTCCTTGTAACGTTATATCGCCGCTTCACAATGGTGTTATGTTTCAAAAATGTTGATTGTCGACCTCTGATATGTCAAGCCCCTTTTGGTTTAGCTCCTTCTCAAATCTCCACCATAGGACTAGGTGTGGTGACAAGGGGCTCAGCCTTAAGGTGCTAAGTCTTTCAGAACTCTGTTGAGGGCCTTTCTCCTTTGTTAAAGTTTATGCCCTTGTTCCTATTAGTTTTGTGACCAAGCACTAACACATAATGGAGCCCCCTTATCGGCTTTTTTCAATTGTTACCAAGTGCCAACAGCCAAAATCCTCTAATTGTCGACTTTCGATGTGACGTAATGACTTCCACGCGGCACTTCGTGAGTGGTGACACATGTCACTTGGATTTGGCCCATTAGGCCACCCAAAACAGTTGAATATGCCTGCCAGATGTCCTTCCACCACCATGTCATGCCGACATCATCTGCCACTTGTCCTTATTGGAGCCAATCAAATCTTTCCATGTGTCTACATTGGAACCAATCACTTGCTACCATATGTACTTATTGGAACCCACCAGACACTACCACATGTCCTTCCAAAGGAGAGAGAAAGGGGCTTGCCCATCATGGTTTTGCATAGAAATCCTTTATTAATTCTCCTTTGGCCTTCCCAGTGGTTTTTAACGCAATTGGCGTTTTAATAATATCGTAACATTTTAAAGGGTTTACACTTGGAAATTTATGATATTACGATCGTCGATATGAAATACACCAATGTGACAATATCTGATCTTACAATATGTGATACATCCTGCTCTGATGTTGCGACATCCGATTGCGATCATTGAATTCCCTAGATTATCGATCTTCTGATCTACCAATATGCGATATAGCCTGCTCTGATATTGCGACCTTTGATTGTGATCGTTGATTTCCCTGGATCGTCAATCTCTGATCTCTAATATTTCAATATGATGATATGTGATACAGCCTGCTCCAATGCTGCGACCTCTGATTGCGATCGTCGATTTCTCTAGATCGTCGATCTCTAATATGGTTGTTGGATTGCTGACCTGTCATCATTGATCACCAATAATGTGATGTTGTGATGCCTCGATACACGATTGTCGATATGGCTGGCCTCCAATCTTCCAATCTCTGATGTGCTAAACTTTCAATCATCCAGTCACTGATATTCTGTATCGTTGACCTCTGACCACCGATGTGCTGACACACCCAAGTGCAGAACTTCGATTATGATTTCCTATCTTCTTGGATCATTAATCTCTGGTATGCCATATTCCCTTGCCTAAGGCTTCAAAACCCTGAACTTCAGCAGATCGTAATGTTTGAACCAAGAGTTCATTTTAGGACTTCCTGCATATTGTTGGAAATCTCTTCCAGAGAACTTTCTAATGCAGAGGGTCCGATGTAGGATTTGAACCCATATACTATCTCTAATATGGATCCAAACTCTATGCCATTCTTCTTCTCCTTCACTCTCTAGATAGTTGGAATCACAACCACCAAGGTGATCCTTTGCATGAAGCCTGCAACTACCATGGACTTCCTTCTGGACACCCAATCATAATGTTGACCCTTGTTTGAAATCAATACCAACACTTACACATCCACCTATATACCATCAAATTTCCAGGAATCTCCCCCTTTGGCATTGATGGCAACACCATAAGCTCCCCATCAGGCTTGGCACTGTACTCTGATGCTAATCTTCTCTCCCTTCGAAATCAATGACAAAGAATACTTCACAAGCACTCCACTTGAACCATTGTATTCTACTCTCCCATGAATTCCACATGATGAGTAGTTTCCACCACCTTCCAAAATGAATTCATTTGGAGGGAGGAGTCACAACTCCTATCTGTTGCCTGAGATACTCAAATGGTTCCCTTGCCAATGGCTTGGTAAAGATATACGAAATTTGTTATTTAGTTGGTACATATACAAGTTTGACAATGTTGGCTGCAACCTGTCCCCTCAAGAAATGATACTTGATAGGAATATCCCTAGTCTTTGAATGCACGACTGGATTTTTAAGATTCTTATTGCACTTGTGTTGTCACACATTATTGGAATGGGATCAGACAACTCTACATGTATATCTTTCAAGGTTTTCTTCATCCATATAATCTATGTACAACAGGTAGCAGCAACAATATACTCTGCTTCAGCAATCGACAAAGATATAGAGCCATGTTTCTTACTGACCCATGACACCAGGCATTCACCCAGAAAGAAAGTTTCACCAGAAGTATTCTTCCTGTCATCAAGACTTTCAGTCCAATTTGCATCTTTGTAGGCCTTCAAATTGAAGTATTCACTCTTAGCATACCACATTCCATATTGTGTTATACCTTGAATATATTAGAATATCCTCTTGACAGCAACAACATGACTTTCTTGTGGAAAATCTTGAAATCTAACCACAATCCCCACTGCTTGCATGGTGTCTGGCCTTCAAGCTGTCAGATACAGTAATCTTCCTATCATTGACTTGTATTCAGTCTGATTTAATGACGGCATTCCATCTTCTTTGTACAATTTATAGCCTGTAGTCATGGGCGTGTTGACGAGTTTGCAATCTTCCATTCCAAATTTCTTCAGAGTTTCCTTGAGATATTTAGATTGGGATATAAAAACTCCTTGTGGATATTGAGTAATTTGTAGACCCAAAAAGAAGGACAATTCTCCAATTATGGACATTTCAAACTCTGTTTGCGTACAATTTGTAAAGATGCCTCGACTATTCCACATCGTTGCCGAATATTATATCATCCACATACATAACCACTATTAGTAGATGGTCATCTTCAGATTTTACATAAATATTATTGTCAACTATGCCTTTCTTAAACCCTATTGTTGAAGATACCTATCCAACCTTTCATACCAAGCTCTGGGGGCATGTTTCAAACCATATAGAGCCTCTCTAGTTTACATACGATCCCTTCATCGGAGGAGAGCAAAAATCCTTCTCGTTGCTCAATGTAAACCTCCTCCTAAATCTCCATTGAGAAAGGAAGACTTCACATCCATTTGATATACCCTGATATTCTTATTAATGACAAGAGCAAGAAAGATTCTTATACCTTCGATTCGAGCTACTGGTGCAAAGGTTTCTTTTAAATATACCCCTTCTATTTGGGCATACCCTTTGCAGACCAATTGAGCTTTGTTCCTAATTACTTTACCTTCTTTATTTAGTTTGTTCTTGAAAACCCGCCTGGTTCTAATAACATTTTTCTCTCTTGGCCTTGAAACAATATCCTATGTATTGTTGGGTTGTGTTAAATTCTTTCACGACTAGCTCATGTAGTTAACCGGGGGTTTGAAGGGGGGCTGGAGCCCCCCTTCGTTGTGCCGATTGCATAGCGAGGGGAGTCATAGGGGGTTTGAGGGATGCAAGTAAGCCCACAAATTTTGGTTTTGGACCCTATGTTAGGTTGGGAGGACCTACCTATGGTTTTGTGCATGATTTTCACTCATGGTTTTGGACACGATGGTTTTCGGTCTATGGTTTTGGATGCGATGGTTTTCAGTCCATGGTATTAGAAGCTTCAGCATGTATAAATATGTATTGTAACATTGAAAGGAACATAATGAAAAATCAAGTTGGTAGTCTCGGTTTTGGGATCCAGGGGAAAATCTCTATGTATATGTGTTTTATGTGTTATGCTCTCGCAATATTTATTTTCTGTGTTTTAGAATTCGTATGCAGGTAATTTCTATATGAGGTTAAAACCTACATGTATCATTCTTTTATATTTGGTCAAGTTCTTCATTCATGGCTTTCACCTAGAACTTGTCTTCACTTGCTTGAAAAAGGTTCTTGGGTCCTATCTGTGATAGTAGAGCCAAATTTGCATAGTTTGTATTGCCCACAAGTTTCCTTCTGGTCTAGACACCCTATCTTTGATTTCCAAGAATTTTACTCTCAGGATGTTCCTTCTATGCATCCCTTGAGGGTATTTTTGACCTTAAAGACGTGCCTTCTTCCTCACCTTCATTGTCCGAATATGCTTTATTCAAATCAACGGCCCTCAAATTTCAACTTTCTTCATCATTTGAGCTCAATTTACTTTTAGTGGATTCAAGTTGTGAACCTACTTCATCAACTACTACATCGATGCAATCCTCTATCTTCCTTGTCTTCTTGTTGTAACACTTGTCCAAGAAATATTCCTTCTTCAGCGTGTGAGTGAAATTTCCCAAGGTTATTTTCATTCCTTTTAATGAAGTCCTTGCTTCCAAACACCTTGAGGTGTTTAACTGATGCAGTATTCGCTTCCATAACTCATTGGGAGTTTTATCACTTTCGTGCCTGATTTGAGTTCTGTTTGAAAAATATATTGCCGCCTGGGCTACTTCTCCCAAGAAGTTGTGAGACACTCATGCTTCATCTAACATTGCTCTAGCCATTTCCTAGATTTTTTTGTTCTTCCTCTCTAATACTCCATTTTTCTGAGGAGTCCTAGCCATTGACTAGTACCTCCTAATCCCATGCTCTTCATAGAATTCCTCAAATTCTCTTGAGTTGTACTCTCCCACTTTGTCTGCTCTCAAGCATTTTATTTTTAACTCTTTCTTATTTTCTACTTGAGCTTTAAATTTATTGAAATGCTTCAATGCTCACGATTTTTCTTTTAAGAACACAATCCAAGTAGCCCTGGTGAAATCGTCAATGAGCAATAGGAAATACCTATCTCCTTTTGAGTTTTTTTCTCTAGTTGGGCCACATATATTCTTGTGAATAAGATCAAAAGGTCCGGATGAGGAGAACTCTTTCGATTTGAAATGAGTCCTAGTCTGCTTTCCAAACTGACATGACTTGCAGATTGTGTTATCGGGCTTTGATATTCTAGGTAATCCTTTCACTCCTCATATATTTCTTATATTTATCAAGCTGTCATAATTCATGTGCCCAAGCCTCTTGTGCCACAGTCGTGCTTCACTTGGTTTGCTCAAATAACAACTGACCCTTGAATCGTCAAACACATATGTTATTGTGGGTCTTGATTTATTTTCCCACTAGTTTTTCATCCTTTATCTTGTTGATCTCACAGTCTTTAGATAAAAAGGTCACATCATAGCCATTGTCACACACCTGGATAACACTACGCAAATTGTGCTTGAGACCTTCTACATACAGCACATTCTGTGCTTCTGTCTTTTGATCAAGACTAACTACTCCTTTTCCCTTGATTCTTGCTAGAGTATTGTTTCCAAAATTGACATTGCTTCCTCTATCTTTCTCTTTTAGTGACAGAATTTTTCTTTTTTCCCCAATCATATGTTTGGAACAATCACTATCCACATACCATTTTTTCTTGATTATGAGCTGATAAGGCGAGTCCACATTGCATGCTATTTTTGGTCTTTAGTTTCCAGCTTCCTTTATCCTTTTGGATAGGTGTCTGTCTGTCGTTTTGGGACATAGACAGGGATTCAAACCTTCTTCTACACTCATTGGATTTATGCCAAAAATTATTACATTTGAAGCATTCTACCACTTAGCAAGGGAGAGAATACATTCTGATTTCTGAGAGAAAATTTTTGAGACCTGGAAATCTAATGCATATTATATCTGGGCTTTTCATCTCTTTCTACTTTGATCCTTCTACAATCAATGGCTTTGTGAGCAAATATCTGACACTTACAATTGTGACCATAAAACAAATAGGAACATCTATTGTTGGAAGCATTAATAGATTGTGCAAGAAAATATCTTCGTCATCTAGTTGATTGGTTCATTCCCTGTTGATGATTTTCTCTTTGTATAGCTGCTTTTTTGTCTCCATTAGCTCTTTCATGATACTTCTTCTCATGGCTCTACATTTCTTCGAAGCTTGTGGACTTGAATTTTATCTTCCCAATAGAATATTTTTGTGTCTTAGAGTATCCCATACCAGTTATGATTCTTGAGGGCGTTTGACAATTCCAGATTTGATTTATTCTTCTTGTCCCTTCAACAAATTTCTCATTTAGACCCTTCTCAGTCTTTTCTTTCTCAAGGTCAGTTCTTAGAGAGACGAACTCTACTTCACGACACTACCATTTTTCTTCCCATTCTTGAATTAGGTCTCGAAGCACCTCTTCCTTTCATTTGGCCTCCTCCGGCTCAACTTTCAAAGGTAGAATACCATATTTGCATATTTTTTATATTGTTTCCCTTTTTAACTTGAGCAACTCCTGTTCCAACTGCTTATTCTCCTCTTCCATTCTCCCACGATTTCCTTGTTCTCCTTTCAACAGAAGGGCTAGATTGTCCTTGCTCTTGATAGCTTCTTCAAGATTTTCTTTTTGATAGGAAAACTCCTCATTATCAAAGTTATACATTCCTTCCTCTACCATATGTCCTTATCGAAACCCACGAGACGCTGCCACATGTCCTTCCAGACGAGAGAGAAAGGGGTTCACCCATCTTGGTTTTGAACCAAAATCCTTTGTTAATTCTCCTTTAGCCTTCCTGATGGTTTTTAACTTAATCGACGTTTTAAAACTATCGCAACATTTTAAATGGTTCACACTTGGAAATTTTGATATTGTGATTGTCGATATGTGATACACCAATGTGTTGATCTCTGATATTTTGATATGTGATACAAATTACTCTAATGATGCGACCTCTGATTGCGATTGTTGATATCCCTTAATCGTGAATCTTTGAGCTTCTGATCTGCCAATATGCGATAAGTGTAACAGACGTTTTAGGAGGAATAAGTACTATGTGGAATTCCTCCACTTGGGAGCTAACTGATTAGCAAAAAGAAGCACATTGGATTAAAACAAAATTCAGAAATAAGATTATTGATTATCAAATTTGTCTCTTTAATATTTATGCGCCTTCACATTTTAGGGACAAGGAACAGTGTTGGAGTTCCTTAGGGGATTGCATAAGACAGGGAGGAAAAAACACATTTTATGAGGAGATCTCAACTTGATTATGAACTCCAATTAAAAGAGAGGAGGTTATTTTCATTCTTATCACTTTAGAGACAAGTTAGAACTTATCATGGAAGTAAACAATTTATTGGATATACAACCCAGTAATGGGAAGTATACCTGGAGTAATAAAAGGATAGGGTCAGGAAACATAAAGGAACAATTGGATAGATTCTTAATCCATGACAACATTACCTCATATTTTAACTCTATGATCTTTAAGATAATCCCATATGCAGCTTCAGATCACAAACCAATATCCTTAAAATTGGAGGACAGTGAAAATCTCGGCCCTCTTCCTTTTCGCTACAATCCCTTGTGGATTCACTCTGAAAATACTAGAACCTTGGTTGCAACAACTTGGAGGAAAATCATAAATTGTTCCCCAATTTTTGTTTAGGAAGCAAAGTTAAAAAATGTCAAAAAAGCACTCAAGGATTGGGCCCGATCACATTACAAAGAACCTCAACAAAGGAAAGAAGAGGTGCAACAAAAGCTTGAAAATATTCAGAAGATTATGGAGGAAGGTGAAGCGACAAGGGAGGATCAGCTAAAAGAAAAATAAATACATTGGAAAATCTACAAGAACAATAGAAATGAGGAAGAAACATGGAAACTAAAGTCAAGAAAACTGTGGATTCAATCCGACGATAGAAAACCTGTGGATTCAATCCGACGATAGAAATACTAACTTTTTCCACAACACCACCAAATTGAGATTAGTCAGAAACAGCTTTGAGTCAATAATCAGGGAAGGGGGTTTTGACATTATGGACTAAGAAGAATTAAAAAGGAAGCTTTCCATCACTATATTAAATTGATTTCTTTAGACCAAGAGGACCAAAATTATGAAGATTTTAAAAGGCATATCCCCAAGCTAATTACAAAAGAGACAAAAGAGGTCCTAACAAAGGAATTGGATGAAGATGAAATTCAACAAGTTATATGGAGTCTCCAACCAGACAAAGCCCCAGGGCTAGATGGTTTCTCCATCTCTTTCTATTGTTCCTTTTGGCGGCTCATTAAAAGGACCTCTTAAAAATGATCCGCTGGGTCCTCAAAAAAAGAAGCTTAGTGGAAACACCAACTCCACTTTCTTAGCCCCCATACCCAAGGAGACCAAACCCTCCACTTTTAATCGCTTTAGACCAATATCCCTTTGAAATTCCTCTTATAAAATTATATCCAAAATTCTTGCCAATAGATTGAAACCCCTCCTCCCTAACCTGATATCTGAAAATCAAGGAGCCTTTGCTCCCAATAAGAAAATTTTTGATAACATATTGTTAGTACAAGAAATTTCCTTTGGTAAGGAGGTAAAACTTAGTCAAAAAAAATTAGTCTAATAAATTGGAATCAAGTGACAACTCCGTATGAGAAATGGGGCATCTAAATTTGACTTCTAGGTTTGATGAATATTTCTTTAGTTGCAAAAATAATCTGGAGATTTATAACTAGAGAACCCTCCTAGTAGAAACAAGTATTAGAAGAAAAATATTTGAGCTCTCCTCGTTAGCAACTTCTTGTTTTGAATATCCATATCAGGCCTTGCTCGCATATTTGGAAGCTTATTAGGAAAGTGATGCCATTAATAAAGTGCAACACTTCTAGAGTTTTAGGAGTAGGACAAGATATTAATATATGGAGTGACAGTATCATGGGTTCTCCCCCTCTTTCAGACATCCAAGAAATCCATCCTCTAATGATCTGGATGCAAAATAAAGGAATATACACTCTTGATAAAATTTCCTCATGGAATCATGAAGATAATACTTGGAATGGATGGATTCCCTCGAATTTCCCTCTTGGTTTCAACAATAAATGGAATTTGGTAACCTCTAGTCTTAAGGGAGAAACGCCCATAAGCCTTCAAACCCAAGATAATTTCAAATGGAATCCAACAGGAGGATATTACAAAGTCAGGTCAAGATATGCAAGCTCCAAGATGATCTAGGTCAACAAGATTAGCTTCACTAGAAATCTGTTTGGAAAATAGAAAGTTTACCAAATATCAAATTCTTCATGTGGACAATGCTCAAAGGCAAAATTCTTACAGCAGACAATCTTAGGAAATAAGGGATACACAGGCCTTCCAGTTGCTTGTTATGTTGTGAAAAAAAAGGAAACAATCTATCATCTTTTTTTAGACTGTAAATTTACAAAAGGCTGTTGGTTGAAACGCATTCATCTAATTGAGGTCGACATCAATTTAAATCTCCCTATCTTCAACTTCTATGACAGTTGGAAAGCTTCCTATCCTTATTCATTTAAGAATAAAAATCTGATTAAAAGATTTTAGAGTTGTCTTCCCTCCTTTCTTTGTTGGCAAATTTGGCTAGCTCGCAACAAGCAAATATTTCAAAATAAAAATCCAGAAAATAGGAAAGTCCTAGCCAAAGCATGGGGTCTCTCTTCTGAATTTATCTATGCTAAAGGAGAAAAGAATATGGACCTAAGCATTCTCTAGTATGAAGAGAAGGAAAGGATCAATTTGATTCTGAACAATCCTCAATCTACGAGCTCTCTTCCTACTACTATGATTAAGCCCGAAGATTGGAAAATCATATTAAAAGAAGAGGGCTTCTTAATATGGATAAACTCCTTGAAGTGACCGTGTATTTTATTTAATGGAGCTTCAAATGGTAATCCATGAAAATATGGAGCAAGGGGAAAAGACAAACGCCATCTCCTTCAAATGGGGATTGGGAACATAATCAAAAAACAAGGCAGAAGATTACAGATTCCTCCTAGGGTTTGAAATCCTTAAAAAAAGAACTATAAGAATCCAATAATCATAGGGGATTCCTCAATTTTAATTCAGTAAATGTTGAATAAAACAAATCTAAAAAACGTTGATCTTAATCAGGTAGTTTCTAGAATTTGACTTCAGTTAAAACATTTGGGATGTGTCTCCTTTTTTCATATATTAAGAGAGAACAATAAGGTTGCAAACAAACATGCAAATAATGTGTGTGCCCAACCTCAGGGAGAAGCTAAAATCAATGACGAAGTCCAATTCAAAGATATTCCATAATCTTGTTATTTTTCTTCACCTCGGGCACGGTTTTCTTGAGAGCAGAATCGTGGAAATCATCCTCCTGAAGAAGCATTCCATGAGAAATATCTACCATTTTAATTTTTATAACATATTCATCTCTGTTAACACCTAGGTTGTTCCCTATGACTCCCAAGGGAATACGGCCGGGGTAACCACTAACCAATCTTTGGATTACAGCTTCTAGCCCAGCTGCAATCAGAGAGGGCTCTCTCTGTTAGTTTTGTCACTGTTTTAGTGAAGTTTTAGGCTAGTTATGAAGTGAATTTTTGTTTGTTTTTTATGTTTGGTTGGGAGGATGCTTCTGATAGCTTTTAGAGTCTGTCAGCAGGTGAAACTAATCCATTGGGCAATGGGGTCTTTGACTGTTGTTCCCTTGAGATCTTGACTTAAGTGTAGTTGTAACTACAGGGCCTGTGTGTATTCCATGAAACAAATTGTAAAATGTGAGAGTGAAGTGAAGAACAACTAGCAAAGAGCAATTAAGGATTCTTTACTTAAGCGGACTAGTGTGAAAGAAGTCTGTTATTTAGGAGCAATTACTTGAATTCTTGAAATAACATGTTCTTGTGATGATATAGTAATAAAGGTAGCACTGAAGAATTACTCTTTAAATACCATAGCTGAGGAAAACATATGAAATGGCTAGGATTGAGTCCAAGGTATTCAAAGATTAAATCCTGGGACTATTATTTTTCTTGGCCATTTAGATACTGAATCCATGGAAAGCATGAACGATACAATGAAAGTATAACAAACATACATACAACAGAGAGTAACGAGAAAACTTATTGAGCCATGGAATACACAGGAATCCTGCAACTTTAAGCCACACACCAGCAAGCCATCATGAGAGACAATGTTTGGAGAAATCCCATCATTCTTTGTATTAGCTGTCTGAATCTTTACAACATGAGAGTAATAGAAGGGAAAACGAGAGATTTTTCACATCCGAAGTCCAACCCCTGCTAACAAACGCGAGGGGGAATATATAGAAGTTTGTTACAAAAATATCTCAGGTATGAGTCATCTGAGTGGAAAAATATCTTTCTTCAATAGTACTGAGCTGGTAGATGAGCAGTTATTACAATCTTCAATGAGCTATAAAAGCTATTAACTCCTGTCAGAGCAATCTTGGCATCTGGAGTTTACGAAGTTTGTTGAAGTGGCTGAGTGTTTTGATTTAACTGCTGAGTGGCCTGTCCGTGCAGCTGTGGTTTGTGTGTGCTCTTGGCCCTGTCAGGAAATGGTCAGAGACTGCTGACTTGGTGGCTCTTGGAGTTGACTGAGGGTGTACCACCAATTTTTGTGCATTACTTTGTCCCTTGGCCAGCTGTCATGGTCCATCTGTTGGGTCCGCATTTAACTACCTTAAATGCTCGCTTTATCCTCATGCTGTCCTGTATTTGATCTGGGCTGGTAGTGACTGAATAGCTGAAGCTAACGTGGCAACATTCTGAGCATTTATTGCCACCAATCTTCCTTGGGCATTTGATGCCTCCTAATT
>APFE030515488.1:20452-63082 GCA_000404065.3 Pinus taeda
GTGGCATAGACCATCTCTCCAGCCTGCTTGTGGAGTTCGATTTGGTCCATGGGGTGTATATCTCTAGCCAGGACCTCCACCCTTATCTTTATGAAGTCTGCAGCCGTCTTAGGCTGCGGCCCCTTGGGCTTAAAATGACTGAAGATAATCTTCTCCTCTTGGATGTCATAAACAGACATCAGTCTTTCTTGCATGGCTGGTGTAGCATCTATAAATTGTTTGTACACCTCAGCCCTCAATAGTTCATTTTGAGCCTTTATCTGTTTGAAAGAAGCCTTGGTGCTCTTTGGCTTCTTGCTCTGCTGTGATTGGGAGGCCACCTCCAAGCTAACCTGTAAATTTTGCTCCTGCTGAAAGGAGCTTGTTCCTGTCTGCTGGCTGCTCTCCTTGTCCTTTGTTGAAATATTTAAGACATCTTCAGTGATGTCTTCTACCTCTGGAGAACCTGCCCTTTGCCTTTTCGCTTCTGGCTGGTCGGAGGATCCACTGAGAGGAGTGGACTCTTCTCTTTGTCTCTTTACTCCCCTTTCTTCATGTGCTGGGGTCTGTAGAACTGGGGCAGTTGACTGCTGCGTTTGAGGTGGTGGCGTTTGTATTGCAGGAGTTTCTGGCTGCCCATTCTGTGGCTTATCAGCTTGTTCTTGTTGCTGGCCCTTTTGCTGCTCTGTTTTCTGCTATGTCTCCTGCTCTGTTTCCTTCTCTGTTTCCTTCTCCTTCTGCTGCTCTGTTTGTTGTTCTGCCTGTTCCTCAGTTTGTCCCTTTGCCAGCTCATCCTCTGCACCTAGTATGCCTTTGCCTTTGTCCATTGCTGATACTAATGTAGTAGATGCCTTTGGTGCAATCCTGGTAGTTGAGGTCCCTTGTCCCACTGAGTAAGGCAGTCTGAAGGGTACCTGCTGCACATAATCTAGGTCAATTGTCTTTTCAATCTCCTTGACATTTTTAAGCATTCTTTCTTCCTCAGTTAAACCCTCAACTAGAGTATCCGGTTGCCATTCTTGTAAGTTGGCATATTTTTCTATATGAGGGTATTGGCAATGCTTAATGGCTAGGAGCCTATACTTATTTCTCCTAGCAGAGATGACTCCTTGAGGGTCATAAGGAACCCACCGAAAGCTATAGGACAGCTTATAATTTTCCTTAAGGATCAAGTCTGCAACTTCCCATCCTTCCTTCTTATTCATGATGAAAGGGCCCATTTCATTTTTGAAGTTAAGGTGAGCCTTTTTCTTGGAGCTGTGGAAGTGGGTAAGGTCTGATTGAATCAGTTGCCTGTAATACTCCAAAGCGAACAACCTCATTGGTACATATTTGGGGAGCATGTATGGACAGAGCTCACATACATAGACCCTGAATACTGTATGATGCTCATATAGGTACCAGTCACCTATTTTGTTGTTCTTAGAACGCTGCAGAGATTTCTTTATCTCATTGGATATTCTGGGAGGTGGTGACTTCATCAACATGCAGGAGACTGGGTAGACAAATTGGTCAACAAATTCACAGTAGGTATAGGGTGAATTTGTGACTTTGTGATAGACTGAGGTCCAGAAGATAACAGATCTCCTTTCCCCTATATGATCCAGCCTTCTGGTGTAGCATGGGAGGGCTTCAGAATGATAATACATGAACATATGGTAGATATAAGCTGAGTATCTGAAGACCCCCTGTCTGTCCACTTTGGTCAACTGATCATGAATCTTATTGGCTATGAACTTAGCAAAGTTGTACTTTTGGGCAGGGGGTTGGTATGGGCTGTAAACAGACAGCATTACTAGCATGGCTCTGTCCACATGCTCACTGTTTTGGTACCCCAACACATAGGCTATCATGTCTAGTAATAGCCTGCCTACATCATTGAATTGTTCATTTAGATAGGGAGGTGGCTCTGTAGTCTGGCACTCAGGTCTCATGAAGTTCCTGATGATCTTTTGCAGCTCTTCACTGGTCATCTTGTCACCAGCATCCATCAAATGATTCATGGAGAATGGGATCAGCAACTCTGTCTGATCAAAGTGTAACATCTTGTTTATGGACTCAGCATTGATGTAAAAGAGGGTCCTCCCTAATGGGGTGCTGACAGCTCTGTGCTGGGCATCA
Organism: Pinus taeda; assembly: GCA_000404065.3. Lineage (NCBI taxonomy): Eukaryota > Viridiplantae > Streptophyta > Pinopsida > Pinales > Pinaceae > Pinus > Pinus taeda. The sequence goes on from APFE030515488.1 coordinate 22,553, forward strand.
TAGTGTTCAACACAGAGGTGAATGATTTCGGGGAAAACATTCACAGCTGGGAGACATTAATAGGGCAAATTTGATTCCCAGACCCCATGTGTACCATGCCCATCCTTGTAGTCTTCCCTTAGTCTACTGAAGGTCTGCAAGAAGTCCCTGTTTCCTTCAAAATCTCCAATGAGACCATCCTTGTCTACTAATGGCAGGGCCTCCAGCTCCTTATTTGTTTGACTCTGTGAGGCCACACTGATGGATGAAGTTGCAGGAGATGCCATGATAGAAGCTAATCTGTAGAGATAGGGGCAGTGGTTTGACAAGTCCTTAAAGAGTTTTTAGCTGCAAGTCAACTGTTGATACAGTGAGGTGTCCTTTCTTCAGGGGGTAATGCAAGCTGGATTCTGTGTTTTGCTGTGAAATTCACAGGGATGTGAATTGTTAATGAGAGATTGCAGAGCTAGTGAGGCTTCTTTGTTATGACAATAGGTGGCCTGTACTTGGCAAAAGGGAACAATGCCTAGTACCTCGGGGGGAATTTCGGGGTTTTTAGCCCGCGAAAGAGCACTCTTCTGTCGATTTGGGGTTTGAGGGTGCTGCAGATTACTTGGGTTGACTTTGTGTGATAGGCAGAGCTAAATTCGAAGAGTTTTACTGGTGCTTAATGGTGAATTTTTACAGAGAATTGAAAAGCATGGGCGAAGTGGGAAACCGGCTAAATACCTGGAAGAACTAGCTTGGACGCTTGCGAGCCGGGCTGCGGAGGCTTAGCACAGTGGAATTGTGGACTTGCAACGGTTGAAAACTTTGAATTTGTTGGCTGGAAGACAATTTTCGCGGCAGCTGGTTGTCAACGGCTCCTTCTTTTACGCATGAAAATGACTTAAAACGGCTTATTTGGCCGTTTATAACGTTGAATTTCGGGAAAAGCCGCTATTGGCGCTTTTCCGTCGATGACGTCAGCATGACGTCATGGTGGGCCCATAGTACGGAGGTGACGTGGCGCTGACGTGAGAGCCAGGGTGGCAGGACACGGTGGCGGGCTGATGTGGTGGCAGGGCTGCGTGGAGGGCCACGGGGCGCGGGGGCGGACAAAGTAAGGTGACGTCAGGATGGCGTTGGAGTGACGTGGGAGGGAGAGCGGCAAGCTGGATGGTGGTAAGCGGGTTCCCCGCACCACCTTTGGGGCAAAGGCGGTATCGGGGAGAGGGCTCCGAACAACCTCAGCGCCCGCCACGCGTCCTTGTACGGGCCCAAAACCACTTTCCTCGGACGCTAAAGGTCGACAGATCGGGGCGCAAGATTGACCGCCCACCCTTGGATCTAACCGGCGGAGATCAGACGGCTGGCGGGTCCTCCGACGGGCCGTGCAGGTTGGGAAGGGGCCCACCGGGCAATTAAAATATTGATTTAAATATTTGGGCGGGGAACTTTGGGTTTTATGGTTTTTTCGGGTCTTATCATTTTTTGAAAAAGGGTTATGGGTAGGAGGGGTTTTATTATGATTTTTCTTTGCAAATGATGGCTATATGAACAAAATGGCACGGAATGAGAAGAGATGACCATGGGAGGTTGATCAAAGTGACCAGGTGTCACTTTGATTCCCTTTTTAAACAGACCATATGGCTATAATGCCAGGGGAGGGATATTTATAGAAATATTTATAAAAATTTTGGGGTTTATACACCATAGTGTTAATACTAGTAGGGAAGGGTGAGATAGGGGAATTACATAGTAGGATTAGCTGTTAATGTGGGGGGAAAATATGGATGAGGATCAGTATAGCCAAGTCTTCTTGAAAATAACTTAGTGTAAAGAGTAGATCAAAATGAAAAGACTTTTTGCACAAGAAATGTGGCTTTTAAGGCCATAAGAACATGAAAAAGCCATAAGCTTCTCTGATCTACACAACTTGGGAAAGGGTGTTAATAATGAGTGATATGCAAATGAAAACAGGGAAGTTAGTCATGCTCCAGTATGTTGCTTTTCCTGTAGATGTTTAGCAACTTTGGTCTTGAAAGAGACACCACTTCTGCAACCCCATCTACCTACCCAACTATTTTGCCTAACATTTTTATTTCTTCTTGTAGGGTGCACTTAGGCTAGCAAACCCTTTAAGTGCCTTTTCTTTTTGCATTGGCTTTTTTGCTTTCATTTCCTATCTAAGGCTACCCTTATTCCTTCCAAGGCCCCAGATTAAGCAGTTGGGAACCTTAGCTTCTCTACCTACCTACTGATCTGCCAAGATTAAACAGTTTGGACAGATTTCTTTCTCTATTCTACAACATAAATTGAAAACATGGCATGATCCAGTTTAAACTGTTGGGTCATCCATAAAACTTTTTTGAGTATGCAGGCCTATATACACCTTCTCTTTTCTTGCAAATATGGAACCTTTGTAACAGCAAAAATGGAGCATATTTGGCACTTATATTTACCAATCATGATATATGAAACCTATTGGTATAGGTATCCAACAATATCATCCTCAAATTTGAAGTCCAACACCTAGTTTTCATGTCATGGACCAATAATTATCTTCTTGAATTCACAACACCTTATCCTCTCTATTAGAAGTAAAATCCAAATAAAATCTACTTCGTCCTCACACCTCTGCTCCAAGTTTAAATTTTCAATTTTTTTTCTCCCTCTCTCCTCGTAATTCTAACCTCCTTGCTCCTAAATATTCCAATGTCATCATCACCGCTCCATTTAAATTACCTCACATCTCGTTGTGCCCCTCATCAAATATGTGTTCTCCTCTCCACGTTTTTGCAAAGCACTTTCTTGTTTCCTCCCTCTGCCATTTCTTATGGTCGTGTTTGGGCAGTATCCTTCAAGATGGACTTCCCCGTGCCACGTAGATTCAGTGATTTACAGAGAAATGTGTGCCTTCATCTGTCGTTCCAAAGCCTTCCCCTATCGTGCCTTACTCAGTCTTGCCTTACTCTGTTTGCTTTCCAGAGTGTGTCATGAAAGAGCCTCCCTATTCTAATCTCAGTTGCCTATTTAAAAATGCTCTTATTTGCATCACAGGGCAAATGGATCCCCTTGAGCGTGCCTCCAAGAATGAATCTTGTTTCCATTGTCAAGCAAACAAATTTATGATCGATCAGTTGAGGGAGACTGTTAAGCAAATCTGATATCAGTCAGAAGCAAAGAATGTTTTCCTAATGACGTGGCTTTTCAATTAGAATGTTGAAATCAAGTCTCTGAATAATATGTGTGCTCACCTGGAAAATTATGTTACATATCTAAAAGATATCCTCACCAACAAGAATGGGGAAAACTCAGTCACGGTGGATAGAAGCAGCAGGAACAAAAAAAAAAGACCACTGTGAACCAGCCATAGGAAGACCCAGTTCTCAGTTTGCTATGGATTTCTCTTGTAGTTTTTCAGTTTGACTTAGATTTAGCACTTCAAGCACAGTAACTAAGTAATTATTTGCATTATGAATTGTAAATGTAATTTTTTATTATAGCAGTTGTTGGGAGATAAACTTGCATGTTTTTGCTTACCTTTTTATCCTATTTTCATTCACATTTGCACTCCTAACTAATTCATTTCATATCCTCAATCGTGCGAGTACACCTCTAATCATGTCTTTATGAATTATTTAATCATTGAAGCATAGTCTAGGGGATTATGACCAAAGTGTTTGCTAAACTTCATTTTATGTGCAGATTTCCCAGTCAAATGGCTAAGTTTACACATCGCGTTGGCAGAGCTATTATCGAAATGTAGTTATAACGGCAGAGCCAATCCAGGCTTCCTCTTTCTATATTTTTTATTCAGTTTTAGGCATATTACAGCCTTCATGTAAATCGTAGGCAATAGTTACCTTGATCTCCGGAACTGTTTTTGTATAAGAAAGGATAGAGAGATTGAAACAGGGGGTTGGAGAGAAGAGAATTGAGCTTTGTAATAGAGACTTGTTTACATTAATCAAATTTCCAGTTTTATGATCTTTCGTTGAGTTCATGAGTTCATCACAGCCAAATTTGGGAGTTGGGCCCACTCTCCTTATCAGGTGTTGTTGAATTAGTGTGTGCTAGTTTCCTTTTCATGTATGTATTTCCTTTCCTTGTTGTGATGGTTTGATGTAAATGTTGTGAATCGTATTGCTGTTATAGTTAATTCCTACCATTATTTTCATTTCTATGGCAGATTGTTTATTGTTATCATTTCCATTTATTGTTACAATCATTTATTATTTGTTGATGAATTCTCGGTCAATTCTGGGTTGTGCAATTGTTACATGCATATATACTTTCCGTGTTAGTCTTGAAATAACTAGTAGATCCTGGATTGATGATTAATGTGGGAAAGGGTTGAATAGTTTTATTCACAATTGGACACCAACAATAGTATGTTAGAATTTACAAGAAATCTATAGTAGGGAAGTTTGGCATATATGAAAATAGGATAGCATCTAATTTGGGAGGTTCCTTCTTCTCACCCTCTTCTACTATCTAGCTAGCTCCAGAATTTTTGTAATGGAAGCTTTCTCCCTCCTCTATTTTTCTGAAAGTAATATCAATATCCATTTTTGTTGTAAAAAAAAGTAAATAATCATATGATATGCATAGTACTTCAAACTCAAAAAGAAATGTTTTGAGATCCTTATTTCTTAAGCCATGGAAATTTGGAAGGATAGAAGTTGAGTTATTTTTCATGGTGGTTGTGGTATCCTTGTCTAATATGAAAAATCCATAAGGACCATCTCCACATGTGTCACCTCTTCCTCTTATACCACCTCTTCTATCACCTCCTCTATCTCCTCTTCCTCCTCTTCCCATACGAATCCTAGGTCCACCATCTTCGTTATGTACTTTTCCTTCCCCTTCTCCTACCATTGTGGATTCTTCAAAGCTAATGTAAGGTTCAACAATGGGATTGTCTACTTCTTCCTCTGGCTCTTCTACTAAAGGTATTTCAAAAAGGCTTCCTCCTCCTCTTCACTAGGCACTTCCAACTTTTATCCAACGAGTTGTTCACCTGTTGAAGAGACAAATATAACTCCTTCAGTAGGAGATGTGGGTTCTTCAAGTACAGCTTCTATAGATGAGGTTGGTGAATCGCTAGGTTTAATTTCTAATATATGTACTTCAAGAAGTCTATGTCTACCTTCTATGGATGGAATGCGAGTGTCGGTGGATGGTGTGGCACTACGTGGTCTAGCGGGGGTGGTTGGTGATGTTGGTATTGAACTATGTCCTCTACCTCTACTTACAAATCTACCCCTAGAATCTCGTTCTCTATACATGCATTCTAAATTATTTTATTATGATTTTAAAAATCCATCTATAAAATGAACGCATTTAATATGATATGCAAAAATAAAACCCTGTATGCACTTCCCCGACAATGACACCAAAAATGTTGGGTAATTTAATTGAGAGTTAAATTACTTCATTAATTTTCAACCAAGGTTCATGTACTTATGAAATGCATGTGTAGAATATATGCTAGGAGTTCTATTTTTAATTTTGAGATGACAAAGTAGCTAAAGGAAATTGTTAAAAATGAACTAGTCCAAGATCTCATTTCAACTTTACACACATGTTCTTTCTATCAAACTTGAAAAGATAAATTACGCTTTCAAAAACAAGATCTAACATAAAATATTGTCTAATTGCATGGAGTTGAAAGGAATAATCTAATTGCATCAAATTAAAAGGAATAATCTAATTACATTGAATTTAAAAGACTAATATAATTACATCGAATCGAAAGGATTACTCTAGTGACATCAAATTTGAAGAGCTAACTTAATTGTTGGAATGAAATCTTAATCTACCACAATGAATTAAAACATTTTCTATCAGCAAAATCAAAGCTTGTTCAAAAACCCAACTATTTGAAATCAAATTTCAACTTAGGACAGATTATTAGCATGCGCAATGGAGAATTGAATTAATTCAAACATTTAAATCTGAGACTAAGTGGAAATCTAAATGAAGAAAACTTACAATTCAAAATTTTTTTTTTTTTTTTTTAGTGAGCGCTCAATCCTATGCAACAAAATCAATGGTAAGTAAATGAACATAAATGAACAAAGCAAGCTAAATGTAAATTCAATTGTGACTAAATTAAATAACAGTAAAATCGAAACATCTAAACTATCTTATAACTCTCCAGGGGGGCCTCTTGTTGAGTGTAAGGTGTTATAAACTTCAAATTAAATTTGCTATGGGCACATACGCACTTCAGGCACTTCAGGAACAGAGTATTTGCATTGATGAAAACTAAGAGTCGTTGCACAATTTAAAACAAAGTAATCAAAAAATCTATTGTCTATTATCTCAACTCACAGAGCAAGGAGATATCTATACATCAGAGAATTAACAAATTTTAGAAAGAAATGTCGAGAGGCAAGTTTAGAGATCGATAACATAGTTTTTTTTTTTTTTTTTTTTTTTACGAAATAGATTTGCCATGATTTCTATGTCGTAGAAAATCATGCAAATATTCTTCTATCTATCAGCCATATAAAACTCACTCATTTGATATCCTTTTTTCCATGCTTGCTTGATGCCAAAACCGCTTCCTAAAACCTTTGTGTATGAACAAAATGGCATTGACTTTGATGTTTGACCAAAGCAATTCAAATCCAATCAATCTCTTGAGCTGACATAAGAGGTGGATGAGCATGTTCTTGACATTTGTCCCATGGCTTTTTTTAGCTTTGAAAGTCTCTACATCCTGATTAACCATGGATCAAACTATGAAAAATTCAATTACATATGGAAATGTTACAATGCGGTAGCCAAAGAGATATTTTAATCAATTTCATAAAGAAAATCTAGATTATGGGTAATAATTGATTTTATACCTTTTGTTATAGCTTAAATGACATTGATGACCTTATAACCTATAAAGATATACCAAAACATATATGGAATGGATGAAGAAGAAGGAAAAAGGATGTCAAAATTGACGTAATTCGAGATTCCAACAAAAATAAGGAATAAAAGCAAAAATCCATCAAGGAAGATATAAAAGAATTACAAAACATTTTGTCAAAAAATCTCCCTACTAGGGATGTGGAGATACAAGGAAAACATGAACATGAGAAACATGATGTTGAGAATCAATATCATATGGGGAGCATTCTATCACAATTGAAGAGAACAAATATTGATTCACATAACAATAATCATGAATTTTCACTGCAAGATCCACATAAATAGGGCTTCAAGTCATCACCAAGGAACTAACATCTTCCAAAAATTGATATGATTTAAGTTTGATTGTAATCATCTTGTAACATGGATTTATATAGAGCAATACTTTGATCTACACCAAGTGGCATCCCTACAAAAGTTAAATATTGCACCCATGTTTTTAGAACAAGTCCAACATGTATGGTGTCAATGGTTTTGTGAAAGGAAAAAGGATTATGTTGTATCTTGGTCCATTTTTGCAGAGGAATTGATAACCGTATTGTGGGGATATTAAGAGAAATGAATTATTTACTCATCTGGTAAATATTCAATGAAAATGTCCAATTACAAAGCACATTCAACAATTCCAAAAGTTGAGTCTCAAAGTAAATAATATTTCAAAGGATAATTTGGTATACCTATTCATGAGAACTTTAAAGGAAAGCATCAAACATGAGGTGTGTCTCTTTGAACGTAAATCTCTAAATCATGTTTTCAATCTATCAAGAAAAGTTGAAAGTAAAAAGACGACCACTAGAATATTGGTCACTAATAACTATAGTGAAGATCATGCTCCTTCTCCTAAACAGACAAGGTTGACTCCTCAACAAATGAATGAAAGAAGACAAAAGCAACTATGTTTCAACTATGATAGCAAGTGTAGTAAGGGGAACAAATTAAATGAAGAGAAACTATTTTGCATAAACTCTGAAGTGGAATAATATCAAGTATTAGAACAATCACAAGAAATAGAGTTAAATGATACTACTCCAATAGTATCGTGTCATGCATTAGCTAGCATCAATACTCTACAAATCCTCAAGATAGAAGGATATATCAAAAATAAAAATGCAATAGTGTTGATTAATTTAGGAATTACCCATTACTTCATCAATTACAAATTAGTAAAACTTCTCGATTATTTCATATATCTAGCACCAAAGTTTCAAGAAATTATTGTAGATGGAGGCAACATAAATTGCTCACGGAAATGCCATAGTATTAAGCTCAATATGGGGGAATTTTTTTTGGATAGTCCCATAATTGCAATACAACTGGGTGGTGTTGATGATGCATTAGGGTTCCAATGGTTACAATCATTTGCAACTATGACCTTTAATTTTCAAGACCTCATAAGAAAATGAAATTGAGCTATGACATATCCAAGGGAACCCCTATAAAGTGATAAGATCTAATGGAATGAAAAAATTACTTAAAAAGGGGCACTAAGGTGTGATGTCACAATTATATTCTCTAAATGTTCAAATGTTAATATCATCTATGTTAGGGGATATTAATAAAGTTGTCAACAACATCCTAAGGTATTTGGGTTAATGGCCAAGGGTCTTCCACCTAATCAAGATCATGACCATGTTATTCATTTGCACATAAGAAGTGTACCAAAGATAAATGAAGGATAAATCATACTAGAAGTATAATAAATCCTTGAATCAAAGATCAAGTATCGAAGTAATGCAGCAATTATGAATAACATCATCAAATAAAAGTATATATTGATGAAAGAGATGAAATGTGAAGATAACTTATTCTTCAAGAATCACTAGCAACTAGTCCAATGTTGAGGACATCACTTGTTTGAATAAAAGGAAAACACTTGTTTGAAGGGAATGGGCATGTTAAGCCCTATATAATACCCATGTTAATCCTCAAACCTATTATTAAGCCCTAGATATTGAGTGATCACATTTCTCTTGTTATATTGTTATGTAGGCTAGAACCCTTCATGGTCCCATTTTATTATAATTGTACCCCTTGTCTCCTATATATTAAGGAGACATAGCCTTAGAATCACTAAATATTTCTTGTACATTGAATTCATTGTAAAAGGAGGTTTCCCCCTCGAAGAGGACTGTAATTATTAGCGTCTTATCATTTTTAAGGCATACGATTCATAACATAATACAAGTTAGGGTTTGTTGTGGAAGATAAATAAATGTCAAGAATCAAGTTTAAAAGGACTATGGGTCAATCTAAAGACTAGGGTTAGCCTAATAAGTCTCAAATAGGTTACCTCAACATAACAAGTGAAGAGAAACTCAAAGTTGTTGTAAAATAAGTCTCTTGAGAAGCAAATTACGACAAAACAATCATTCATAATAGCAGCAAATTTAGTTGTTAAAAATGTATAAAAGTTATATGGAATGAAGGCTAACTTTTGAGTAAAGTAAAGACAAAACTACAATAGGTTTTGACAGTTTATATAGCATATAACAATAAACAAAAGCATGATGTTAGCCTTAGAAAATGGTAGCAAAATCCATAAGATCTTTGAATTAACTTCTCTAATGAACCCTTAAACAAAAATTGACCCCAATGTATATATCAACAAGTCATTAAATGCTAAAACATAAGATTTTGTTGTATTTTCACCCTTATTTACCATAAAACAACAAGAAAAAATGAAATAGGGTTTTAAAAGAATGCCAGAAATTATAAATACTAGTGTCTTATCAAACTATAGAAAATGGAGTTTAGGATCCAAATTACTTTATGGTTTCTTTTGGAGTAATTCTAAAGCCAAACAAAACTAGGGAAAATAAAGTAACTTACCCTATGGTTTGCAATTTTGGTACTCAATTTTCTGGATGATTAAGGAAAATAAATATAAGTTCTAACCTTGTACAATTAATTGTTGTAAAAAGATTCATAATAAAATAGGAAAGGTGCAACAACAAACAAACAAGTTAACACAGATATTTTATACTAATAACCCAAACCAAGAAAATTATAAAGGTTTTTCAATATATTTCTCTTTACCTTATTATAATTTATGTGTGTGTGTGTGTCCCATGACATCCATAAATTACAAACCCATTTACCTTGGATTATAGTACAATCATAGTTTAGATGAAACTACAAAACCATGGGATAAACCACTAAAAGAAAAAACCATGTGCTGAAAACCACCAAAAATATATGCAAAAAGCCACCCAATTTTTTTTGGGATGCTACCCTTGAACCCCCATGTAGGGGGTCCTTCATCACTTTCTAATGCCATCATTGCGCCCAACAAAATGTACAACACGTGATGGTAGTCATGCATAGACTATAACACATATCCAACAAGAAAAACATATCTCTATTCCTCAAATACTTGGAGGATTCACTTAGCTCAACAAGAGATAATGAGGAAAATAGCAAATAAACCAATTTAGCATAAGAACACACATCTAATTAAACATAAACCAAGGTAAAGCAAATAAACTAACTTATTTCACCATGGAAACATCCAAGATCCACCATAAGCATGGATGAAAAGAGGTCACATCATCCACCCAAGAAATCTGCTTAACTAGGTGTCTATTGTGCACTAGAGACAAATATTTCTAATGAACAAGTGTAATAATCCAAGTATTAAAATTATCAAAGGTAAATCTACTCAAATCTACTTATATGAGGGTAACCAAGTCGATTTTCCCTAGATTAGACTAAAAATCCATAAAATATAATTAAATCCACAATACAAGATAGATAGGTCATAAGTCGACTTATCAATTGGGTTTATCTCAGGTGGTTGGGAGGAATGATCGAGATCCTCTACACCCATGTTCAATCTTGCGACATTATGAATTTTGATGTAATGGTTTTGAGTTGATGATGTAATGGAAAGAAACATGTATATTCCTCATATGGAATAATGGATATTAATATTTAAAAAAAAAGTCACATGTGACCCCTAAAGGACAATTAAATCGATGAATAACATAAAAAAAAAATAACCTTTCAATTATCCAGCATGATGAGTCTAATGTCCTCAAAAAGTTGACATCATCATCCCAAAGGTGTAGGTTTTAATCCCATATAGAAATTACCTGCATACGAATTCTAAAAATAGAAAATAAACAATGGCAAGAGCACAACACATAAAACAAATATACACAGAGATTTTCCCCTAGATCTCAAAACTGAGACTACGAGGTTGATTTTTCATTATGTTAATTTCAATGTTACAAAACATATATATACATGACGAAGCATCCATAAACCCCAATCCATTAACCTTGGATTAGAACCCGTAGCTCCCTTGACCGGATCTACAAAATACCATGGACCGAAAATCATCGCTCCCAAAACCATGTGTGAAATCCATGCACAAACCATAGGTAGGTCTGCCCACCTAATATAGGGTCCCAAAAAAAATTCTCGGGGCGCTTCCCCGGCAGCACCCAGTGCAGTGTACAAGGAGTGCCTACTGCCCCCCCTGTAACCCCCCACACGTGGGCTAGTCGTGGAAAGAATATAACACAACCCAACAAAAGGTATGTCTCTCCATGAAAAGTTGCAAGGAATAACTTAAGAGGTGTATATTATCCCACAAGTTATGGATCTCCATCCAAATGAGATGGCATATCACCAAAATAGCCTTCCAAATCCCACCTCGTCATAAAAAATGGCTCATGTCATCATTAAAAGAGGAACTAGGATGGCATCTTCAAGGTAAAGGTTGCATCTACCCCTCCAAAGTGGTTCCAAGTGATCAACATTGTCAATCACCATCAAGATAATTACAATGTCCATTAAGAAGGTACAATGCCAACCTGGAGGTTTCTAGTCATCTCAGGGGTACACCATCTCTCAAACCAATGCATTGGCCCCAAAGCTCAATGCCCAATGTCATGGGGCTAGAGGAGTGTCACATCAGTAGTGCAAAGTCATCATTGAAGACAACGCTCCTAAAAAGGACTCCAATTTCCTCTCTAGAGTGTCATTCATCGTCATGGAATGTGGTTGGTCATGTTCTACAAAGTGCTAGAGAAGCATCGCTTATCCCTTAAGGGTTCCAAGTTGCATCTTCAAGAATCACCTAACACATATTCAAGTAATAAAGTGAGATCAACATCATGGGTACAAAAACCATAAGAGTTTCAATGTGGCCCGTATCCAGTGTTAAATTTATCAAAGTACTTCACACAGGTATCATCTGCAAATGTCTTACTAGATTATGATCATCCACGAATTAACTCACTTAAGTATGGGCGAGTTATCACATGACCTTATTAGGTGTCTCCAACCATAAGGGGAGGTACAGGTCCTAGGTTGACCTTTCAATGATAGGTGCAAGTGATAGGTGTTATGACTTAGGATTTACTTTATGAAAGGTGTCATCATCTAATGTTAGGTTATGCAAAACCATTGTCCACGACCATCGTTTGTAAAGGGAGTGCTTAGTTGCTTGAGTTATCTTCCCTCACATTTGTTTTTCCAAGTCCCCACATTTGCCTTTTTCCTTTCTTGCTTTGAGATGGCTTGCTTAACAAGCTTTAATAATCTATCAAGTAATAATTATCATATAATTCACATTTAATGATGATAATTGTATCGCTTCATTGGGGGGGTTAGGATGTTTACAGATAATTCCTTTTACTTTAATAGGCATGATATGCATGAACACTCTTGGGGATGAATGGCTATATAAGAGTGGGTAGAGTTAAAGATAAAACTATATTTTTCTCGTTTTATATCCCTTGCCATTATTTTGCATTTTAACATCTAGATCATGCACTTTATTTTCTTACAATTGCATCAACCTTGGGTATATTCAACCATTTCTTCTAGTAGGACAAGGCAAACAAGGAATTACTATAAGAGACTAAAAACAACCAATCAAAATATGGGATAACAGACATTAGGGAGTGATTACAAATGTTAAGTATGAATACCATGGAGTGCTACCCCCATCAAAGCCTCCTATTTGTGCCCTTATTGGATAGTGAACGAAAAGACCCTAAGGAAAGTCATAGTGGGCTAGGCACATGTGATAACCTCCAAGGTGAAGTAACAAAACAAGTACAAAACCCATAGTGGTTGATATTCCCATTTCATCTTGTGATCCACACTAGAATGCCTTAAGAATTAAATGAAAGCACTTGAATGAAAAAATGGTTAAATTACCTCATAATAAATGACCCATATTCATTACATGAGTAGACTAGATCAATGAGTGTACTGGTTGGAGAAAGGAAAAAATCCATTTGAGGTTGGTTATCTATGGATCAGGTAGGGTTGCTGGCTGGAAAATTGCAATGTAGGAACATTTTCTCCAATTTTTGGAACATAGTCCCAATTGGATTTTTTGACCAAACAATATGATATTTATAATCTCTAAACTTGAAAAAATTGTGTTTTATGTTGTTTATGTATCTTTTCCAAATTATTGCATATTCTTCCCTTAGTTCAATTTCCCTTCGTGATAACCAATGTTGTTGTTATGAAGATGACTTGTCCTAATTTACTACTTGCCTTACAGTATAAAAATATGTGTCTCTTAAATCATGAATCATCTGTGGAGATAAATTTTGAAGTCCCTTGCTACCAATCCAAGGAGCTAGATTTATTTGGATTCTATCTCCTTTTCCTTTCACCAAACTAACCAATTTTCAACTAGTGGAAAGCTTGAGTTGACAAATTTCAATATTATGAAGGCATTTTGGGTTCTCTTAACTAGATTTATTACTTATTCCTCCATTGAATCTAGAGTTATGTGCTTGGCCTCTGTTACTTTCCCCACAACCCAATATTGCCAATTAATCACCAAACATTATTTATAGCTATGTCTTTGAAAATAGGAAAGGATTCTTTAGTTTACATCTCCCTTGTGCCTTTAATAATGCTATTTTTTCTAAGATAGCATGACAAACCCCCTTTTTCAATCATTGACCAAATGAACCTATAACATAACAAATTAATACTTTCTAGAGCTCCTTTTGGAATCCATGTGAGCAACATCTAGTGTATTATAGTCACTTACATAACTATTTTAGCTAGAACAAAGTGACCACCACTAGATAGCCACCAATTACACCTAATGTTCATTTTTTTCTTATCCTTCGCTATCAATGATTTCCAGTAACATTTTTGGTACATATTTGGATGTATTTGAAAGCCTAAGTATTTAATTATCACATCAATATCCACCAAATTGTAAGAAAACAAATGTGTAATGTAGTTATTTTCTAGCTAAGAGACACCCCAAAGGGTATATTGTTGATTTGCTAAATTTATTTTCATGCTAATGGCCATGGAGAAAATTTGTATAATTTCTTTAAGCTTCTTGAACACCCTCCTTGAACCTTAATATAATATCATGATATCATCAACAAATAATAAGTGTGTGTTATAACAATAATTTCCAGTATTTACCCCTTTGAAACTACCATTCGCCATGGTTTCCGTTAGCAATTGATTCAACCCTTGAAAAATTAACCAAGAGACCAGAGGGGACAGTGGAAACCCGTATCTTAAGCATAATTTTAGCTTGAATAAAGGACAGGTTGCTCCATTGATAAGAATAGAAACTGACTCAAATGTAATGAAATTCATCACCCAAACAACAAACTAATGACAATATCCCAAATGTATAAGACTTAATCTTATGTAGAGCTAGCTCACTCTATCATATGCTTTAGATAGATCCATTTTAATTCTCATAAATCTTAGATCTAATACCTTGATTCTATGGATTCTTTCTTGAGAAATATCCATTGCCTCATGATTTCTCCAAAAATCTAAATCGTTCATCAAGGATTTTCCTTGAAAAAACATTTTGTCTTCTCGCAATAACCTTTTATATGATTTTATATAATTATAAGAAATCACACAGTCAAGGACCCTCTATGAAACAAAGTTTGGGCCCCCACCATTTGGCCAAAAGTATCCACTTTCCTCTGGTTGCTATGTCAAAATAAAATCCTCACTTGGGACAACCTTCGAAAAAGAAGCTTTCATGGGCTTTCTATGTGTCCCAACTGCAAACAGAAGGAAGAAACCACTGTGCACCTCATGAAATCTTGCCCATTGGCAAACAAACTATGGGAAAAAGTAAGCTTCAGATGCCAAAAAGAGAGACGAATTAAGGAGGATGTCACCAACACTGTGCGCAATTGGGCAATCAGTCCATATAAGAGCAAACTGTTAAATGCTTTATGGAAACTTATCCCAGGTCTCCTCATGTGGACAATCTGGAAAGAAAGAAACTGCCGCATCTTCAAGGACCAATCCTCACCTTTAGAAGTCCTATGGAATAATGTTTGTCAAAACCTTCGGGAAACCTTAATGCTTCAAACCTGGTATGAAGAAGACTTTCCCTCCATTCCACAGGAACAAAATATATGGGCAAACTAGAATCTTCAGTGGAACCAGATGCAAGCAAATCATGGTAAACATTCTTTACAAGGAAAGACACCAGACAGATGGATACCTCCACCCCAACATATGATACAACTTAACTTCGACAGAGCTTCTAAAGGCAATCCGGGCAAAGCAGGATATGGAGGAGTCTTCAGGGATCATAAAGGCATACCTCTTCTAACATTCATAGGCTCAATTGGTTGGGATACGAATAACTCGGCTGAATTAGAAGGGCTATGGCAGGGGCTTCTCCTTGATCAACTCCATGGTTTCTTCCCACTTTTAATTGAAGGGGATTCTTAGATTCTTATTAACATGGTTAATCAGATTTTGCAGGGGACGCCATCATACAAAGTAGTTAGCAGTTGGAGATTAGCAGAATGATTAGAGCTCATTGAACAATGGCTCTCTACCCACAGAACAGTCACCCTTAAACACATTCGTAGGGATGGCAAAAAAGTGGCTGATCTTTTAGCTAACATTGGAGTGGACAGTGGAAGGACCCTACATGCAGGCACACTTAATACTATTTCCACTACTCTCCAGTTAAAGGATTACAATGATTTGGTGAAAATTGAAATGGTACAAGAAGAAGAAACGCACCCGGATGTGGGTGATAATCAAGTCATTTAAAGTGATTAGATGGTCAGGCGGTGGGAGGACTAGCCACATGGCCGCCTGCGTCTTCCCCCATGCCAACCTAAAGAGCATTCATGGCACCTTGCAAGCGCCATTAAATGAGTGCTCTAGCCGAGACATCACCACAATGCTCATTGCAATGGCCTCCGCAGACCATAATGTTATTCCTCCTCCCCTGCTCCACTGTGTTTACCCTCCTCAAGCCATAGAGCTCTGTTCACACACAGTAACGGGAAGCCACTACTAGTTGCCTAGCTGTATAGACCTTGGTAACGGGTTTCACCATTCCCATACCAGACTCTGCAATTTAGCTCCTGCTCAGACCTCCTTCACTCAATCTCGGCGCAATCATTCCACCAATCTCCCCGCTGATAGCCTTGCTTTGAATCCAGCCATGGCTCACATCCGCCACCAAATGTAGAGCAGGAGAGGAGGCACTCGTGGTGGGATCATCTGCCCTCCTGCAACACTCAGCCTAGACTCTGTCTCCCCCGCCATTTCAGCCGACATTCCCAATCCTTATGGCTCCTTCTCTGGCCAGTATCCCGACACCTGCAGTGGAAGGGGAAGAGCTCGGCTCCAAGGTGCAGGAAGGAGGGATGTTGTTGTCCATACAGCCAATTTTCCCCTTCTTCCGCACCCAACTCCCTATACAACACAATTCTGTTTTCACAACACCCTGCATCGACTTGTAATCACAACCACCGTCACTATCACATTCTTTGAAGAAATCGAATGGCTGGCAGCTCTGCCTGAGCACAATGTTGAGCAGCAAAGGGCAGCATAAAGAAACAGAGGCAATCGTAACCCAGGAAAACAGCAACTCAACGAAGATGTTTCCACCCTGCATGGTAAAGCGTTGGTTGGCAGTCAATAGGCTACTGAAGGCAAAATTGGCAACACGCGGGCTTCAGGAAGCAGATCAGGCGACACGTCTGAACCGCATGCAAGTGCGGGCAGCACCGAGGATGCCCATCCAACTCAAGGCAGCGGCACGTCAACAGAAGAGGATGATTGGTATAAATACGTGTGTCTGATCGAGGAAGTACTGGCCCCAGACAATCTCTAGTTTCGACACATGGCAGCCAGGTATCACCCTTCTACCAGGTGGATGCTTTTCTGATGACTAGGCAATTTCGGTTATGTCTGTGTTTTCCGGTTATGTTTATGCAATGTCTGATATGTATTTGGTCAAAACTGATAACCCCTGTGTGGGTTTTTTTGCTTTCATGGACTGGTTTCCCCATTGTTGGGGCAGTCAAGGTTAGAGAGTCATATTTTTGATGAACTATGCTCAGTACTACTGAGGCCCATGCCTCACTGTAATTATTTTTTGTCCATATTAATAGAATAGTCTTACTTAGAAAAAAAAAAACATTTTTATATGATTTTACAAATGCAGTTGCATAATGAGATTGGCTTGGAATATTCAAACGATGTTGGATTATTAACCTTGGGTATCATCATTATGAATATTTGTTTTTAAACACTAAGGGTTTCCCCTGTGTTTCTTAATGAATTAATCACCCACTTTAGATCCTCTTTTATGAACTCAAAACACCTTAAAAAAACCCCATGGATAGTACATATAGTTGTTACACCTCCTGCACTTCCCTGTGACATACTCTGAAGTGCCTGAAACCTGACCATCATGCAGGGTAATTATTTAGATATGCAGCTCATGTCCTCCCTAGAACATTGATTGGAAAATGGCTTGAGCTTTCCCCTAAAGAAATAGCTCTAAAACTTTAATTTTGAGACCCATCGCTCTTATGAGGTTAAAAACCACGATGTTCGCTTACCGCATCACTCTTAACCTCTGATGGCATCGCTCTATTCCCTTGCATACCCGCGATGATCCCAAAGAGGTAATTTTTCCAAAGAGGATGAGAAGCTTCGTGATCTAGAAGCTTCCAAAGTGACGAGCTAGAGGTTGTTCGGCTTAGATGAGGTCAAATTCTCCCAACTTGGCCTCTTGGTCTTATCCCTGTGAGCTACCTCCTTGAGATAAGGACCTAATCCTATCTTTGAAGAGGTCCTAACTCCCTTTCCCAACCTATATATTCATCCTTTCCCATTCCCAAATGGTTGGTCAAGTTACATGTTGGGTTGGTCTATGTCCATTTGCACCCCTATGAAGAGCTTGTGCTTAGAGGATATTCATTAGACTTGGAGAAGGAGTGGAGCAGAGTTCCTTGTCTTGTGTCAATCTCGTTAAAAAATGAAGCAAGGATCATGGAGAATAGTTTTTTGTCTTGTGCCAAGCTCCTTAAAAAATGAAACAAAGGATATGTGGATAGTTATTTTACTATGTCAACCTCGTTAAAAAATGAAGCAAGGACCATGAGGATAGTTCTTTTGCTATGTCAACCTTGTGAAAAAATGACATAAGTGTCATGAGCATGGTTCTTTTCTTGTGTCAATCTCATTAAAAAATGAAACAAATCCCCTTCCAATTCGAGTCTTTGATTAGATCTCGTGAAATCCTAGTTGAGTCTTTCACTGGATCTCATAAGTGAACCTTCATTCCATCCACTTATGTGAATGAAATGAAGCTTGGGGGGCATGTACCTCGAATTGAGTCATAATGATAGGGGCATGCAAACTCATCTCGAGCATATTTTTTCTCATGTTTCAAGCTTGTGTAAAAATGAAACACAATCCAAGCATATTTTGTTTCTGTTTCAAGCTTGTGTAAAAATGAAATAATTCCCATTTTACATCTTGTGTTTTCCATCTTTATCAGCGTATTTTTGCTAGATGAGCCCTGGTTGTTCCATTCCATCGCCACCATCTCTTTGGCTGATCATTTTCTTTCACTTGGTTGTTTTTCTTGTGCCTGAGGAACATCTGCGATGAGTGGTCTTATTAGCTAGCCTCTTGAACATTACATGTTTTGAGCAGTTCCATCATTACCGAAACCAATTTCTATCCTTTCATACCACTCGTTCCTCTGGGTGGAGTCCTCTTTCAGCTCTTTTTAGACTCCAAAAATATGAAAAGATTTTCGAGTACTTGTCATTTTGAACTCGTTAAAATAAATGAGTTGATGTCTACTCAGTATAAGTTTAACCATTTTTCAGACTGATATAGACTATTGTACGAAAAAGGAACACCTTAGTTGAACATGGTTAGGAGGTTCTCTTGAATATTGTTTTCTACCTTTTCGTATTCGAGAGACAAATTACAAAAAGGGACATGATGGAGTTTTCTTTTTCATCTCTTTTTCAAACTCTCTAAATATGAAAAAGATAACGAGTTATTCTTATGTCGAACTCTTTAAAATTTTACGACGAAAGACTCATCACCATGATGAGACCGAGTCTCTCCTTCCTAGGACTCGTAGAACTTATTAGGATGGATTCTTCTGAAGGGTGAACTTATACGACAAGAATATGGTATCCTCTTCAAGATTGTGTAAAAATAAAGGGGTACTCACTAGAAATAGTGGGGGGAAAAATTAATATGAAACATCCTTTGTATAGGCAGCATGTCACTCTTGAACATGAAACTCATTTGTTTCTCATGTCGAGTTTGGGATATCCTCACTTAGTCACTTGTCCTTACAGGTTTGGGTTATCCATTTTACCTCTCATCTCACTATTCCACTTCGTTGTTATGACCCTTGGTCCTATGTTGAGTCTAATGTTGCCACACTCTGGAGTCATGTCGCCAATATGTTCAAGAGAAGTCCAATATGCAGTTATTTACCTATACATTGTTTGAGTCATTGTTACAAACTATTCCACTTTATTCCTTGTTTCGTTTGGATGATGGGGGATTCATCATTGTCCTCCTTCGGCGAGTCACTTCCTATCGAATTCAACTCATTATCTAGGAATATGACTTAGAAACTCCCTTTCAGTACCTCATATCTTCCATGCCTTAATGGCAAGTTCTTCGCATCTGACAACAGGTTTTTGTCATTGCCCTTTGTTTGGATGATTCCACGAGTGTTTGACTTCAGCTTTGTTATCACATTCATGGATTGTACTGTCATAACTTGAGGGTCATTGTCATTATGGGTGGTTCCTCTCGTGCCTATTAACGGTCTACATTAATGGTTGGTAATCAGTTGGTTTTCTAGCATGTTCAACTACGACAAGTTCATTTGCATGTTAGAATTCGTACTTTGATTGGGCCAGGATGGAGCACAAGACCCTAAGTTTTGTCTAATATAACTCAGGCTGTATGGAGTTATGTATTGTTCAAGATTTTACACATGTTTCTTCTATACGTATGGTTGCGCCCATTCAGTGGATCCTTTCATATAGTCCTTACTATCTGGATGGTTGCGTCCATACCATGGATTCATGTTTTGACATCAAATATGTATATGTATATGTGTCCTTGATTTGCAGGTCTCCTGACAGTGTGCGTCCTCGTCCTTGCCAAAGCTCGTAAAGCATCTCAGCCATCACTCCCCGTTCTGCCTTCATGCTTTAGGGGGCATATGTTACATAGTATTTTGTCACACCTCCTGCACTTCCTCGTGACATACTCTGAAGTGCCTAAAACACGACCATCATGCAATGTACTTATTCAAATATGCAGCTCATATCCTCCCTAGAACATTGATTGGAAAATGCCTTGAGCTTTCCCCTAAAGAAATAGCTCTAAAACCTTAATTTTGAGACCCATCGCTCTTATGAGGTTAAAAATCGCGATGGTCTCTAGTTGCATCACTCTTGACCCGTGATGGCATCACTCTGTTCCCTTGCATACCTGCAATGATCCCAAAGAGGTAATTTTCCCAAAGAGGATGAGAGGCTTCGTGATCTAGAAGCTTCTAGAGCGACAAGATGGAGATTGTTCAGCTTAGATGACGTCGTATTCTCCCAACTTGGTCTCTTGGTCTTATCCCTATGAGCTACCTTCTTGAGATAAGGGCCTAATCCTATCTTTGAAGAGGTCCTAACTCCCTTTCTTAGCCTATATATTCATCCTCTCCCATTCCCAAATGGTTGGTAATGTTAGATGTTGGGTTGGTCTATGTCCATTTGCACCCCTATGTTGAGCTTGTGCTTAGGGGTTATTCATTAGACTTAGAGAAGGACTGTTTGGAGAGTTTCTTGGCTTGGATTTGGATTACCACTCAAGGAGAGCCTTTCAACATCAAGGCTATGGTTGTAAGCTACCCTTTATTCTTTAAATAATACACAACTGATGGTTCATCTTCCCAAAATATATATGTTCATATATGTATTAGCTTGGCATTCCTTGATCATCTAAGTAGGTTATTATTGGGTTTGTTATTGTTTTTGGCATGCTTTTTTATCTCTTGATCACTTGTTCAGCTACATAAGCACTGAGAGAAGCAGGAACAAGTCCGTGACACAAGCGGTTCGAGGCTCTCAACAAAGGAAGTCGGAATAGCATCAGAATGAGGTATGTCATCTCTCTCATTCTACTTTTCAATTATAATCTAAGAAGATGTCTAGTTGATTGTCACTTCAATTTCTAGACCCACTCATTGGGCTAGAGATATCGTCTCTGTCCGCATAGAGGATTAACCTTGTCAACACTAGCATCTTGCTTTTATCCATTTAGAAGCATTGAAGTATCACATGCAATTCATCTTTGTCGCTTCTTCCATTAATGCTTGGTTGTCACCTGGGTTGAAAAAACTTGGAAAAGGATTTGACAATCTTCTTACCTCTACCATTGTGGCTTGAGATTCAACATTGAAAAGGGAGGTGAAAGAATTTAAATCTTTTGTAGTGGTTACCATAAAATTTATTGCCAATTATCCATCTTAATTTTCAATCTTCCATGTAAAATTAAATATGCTTCCCATAGTTGGCATATCTAAGAAAAAACTTAGTATTCTCATCTCTTAATTGGAGGGATAGTGCTCTACTTTTTATTCTCTGCTTTTTATCTTTATCTATAAGGATAAGCTCTTTTTTTTCTTCCAGCAATTTTATCCCTGTTTTCCATTCCTTGGTTATATACCTGCAATCTTTGTTGTTATAATGATATGTTAATTCTTCGTCCATATCCTTGAGAGTTCTCACATCTTTTTATCTTATGACTTCTACCCATTGTTTTGTTATTTTTCTCCCATTTCAAATTCCATTGGAATTGTAAGGGAATATATTTTCTTTTGGATCCATCATAGGTTACCAAGCCTCTTTAATGTTATCCAAAAT
Source organism: Pinus taeda (assembly GCA_000404065.3). Lineage (NCBI taxonomy): Eukaryota > Viridiplantae > Streptophyta > Pinopsida > Pinales > Pinaceae > Pinus > Pinus taeda. Next base: position 44,644 of record APFE030515488.1, read on the forward strand.
ATCTTCCTCCTTTACCCATTATGGGTTGAAATTAAAGGGATTGGAGAGTATCCCTTACATTGAGGCTATGATTAGAATCCTCCCCAAGAGGAATTCTATCAATCAATTTTGCTGACTTCTTCAAGGAATGCTTCTAAATTAAAGAACAATCCATCCTTTTTACAATGTGAGCCTTCCTTGTCTCTTGTTTCTCCAAGTTGGGATAATTGTGTATGTTCAATATCCAATGAACCCAGTTCTTCTAACTTTTTAATTAAGTATCTCGACAAATAGTCCATTTATGTAGTTGATCGCCAAACTTTTGAAGCTCTCAACATGAAATTTAAACCCCCTACCACAACCAAAGAATTTTTAATAAATTCCATATTGGATATCTTATCTTAATATGTGACCCTATCCAAATAGGGTACATATATATTTAGAAGAGTTATATCTTTTCCAAGCTCTAGAGAAATCATTGATGTCCCTAAACCTATTGAGAAAGCCCATTAGTAAGGGAAAATGATTCCTTTTCCCCACCTAGTAATGTTCCCCCTCAAAATCCATTTTGCATTAATATAACTAAATTCCTAATTCCTAATAAATTTGGAAATCTCATGAATTATTTACTCTCCATTACCCACAGTTTCTTGTAGAAAAATGGCACTCGATGGAATTTTTTGCCTCTACTAATAGTTTTAATGCTAATTTATTTGAGGGATTGATCAATATTTGATGATTTAGGCTCAATAAAATCATTCTAGAATATATTTTGTGCATTTTCTCTAATAGCTCTGATCAAAGACACTAGTTTACCACTTTTTATTTAAGAACTTGTTTGTTTTTTAGCCATTGATATATATGATTTTCTTCATTTATGTCAATCATTTTAATTTCCTTCCCTCTAAAAGCTTGAAACCCCCTTCTACCCTTCATGGAATACCAATAGATCCTTTGCTTCTTGATATGAGGATGTATTTTGGAATCTCTACAAAAAAAAAAAAAATCATGGAGGACTTCAAGATTTCCATGTTCCATATTCATATTTATAGATCTCCACGATAAGGAGTTTTCTTAACCCAGGTGGATATCGGTGGCCACCCACCTATTCCATTGGCTCGTAGCACAATTTTCCTATTTTGGTAGTTTTCTATTTTGGCATTTTCAGGTCCTTAACTTTTGAAGTTGTTTTGAGGTGCTAAATGGTGTTCTTTTGGGAAACAGGCCAATAATAGTCATATATTTCATGAATAGTAAAAAATTATACTCCTTGGATAAACCTTTCCAATGGGCTATCATGTGCACCAGATGGAGATCGTATGCCAAAGTTACAGCCCCCTGAAGTTGACGTTCCAACTTACCCCATCAAGGCCCATGAGCCTTTGGTGTTTCATCTCCTAGGGTCAGTTTTTGGATGTTTAGGGTTTTTCATTTCTTCCTCAAAATAAAAAGGCCATTGATCTTCATTCTAACATGGTTCAAGAAGGCACATAACCATCACATCTCTTCTTAGAGATAGGCTACCACCATTTGAGCTAGTTTTCTTTTATTTTGCATGCATACAATTTAAACATTTTCCATATATTAATTGAAGTCAAGTTTCAACATATCTCTTTGTTTTGATATTAAATACATATTTCATTTTTTCCCTTCATAAATTTGAATCAGTGGTATTAGAGCGATCTTCTCTTCCATTATTCTTTTTCATGTCCCAAACGAGGTCCAAGTGTAAGGAGTTGGGACTCAAACTCCTTGAAACCTTGCAAGACCATCCTCGTCGGCGCCTATGACATCCCATGGCAGAAGAAAAGAAAGATAAGGGAATATGAGATCCTATAAAAAAGTTGCTTGAAAAATACCTCAAATGACAAAGGAACGAGATGATGGATAATTTTTCCAAAATTCTTCGGGGATACAAATAGGCAACACATCTTCACCTAGTGGCCATTGTTAATGAATAATATGATTCAATTTAACCCTTACAAATCCTTGGATAGATAGGAAAAGAACTTGGGTATTGTGCCCAATTTTAGCTTGAATAAACTATGGTACAACTTCGAAGTAATGAAAATGAAAGGAAAAGCTTTACAAAACAAAAATATATTGACATGCGCAAAAGAGGAAAAAGATATATATATAGGAATGAAATGTTAAACATAGCAGTAAAACGTAACGATTACACTTGTGAAGCAATATCATAAAAATAAAAATGTTCAAGTTATGACTCATAAATTACTGCCTTCGTTTATAATAATATTCCATCAAGAATAAAATTATAGTTTATAATGTACAGGTAGTAGTAATAAAGAAAAAGAAAAATATAAATAGCAAAATAGTGCACAAAATGGCAGAAGTAATAAAATATAATTTGTTGGGTGTATCAAAGAATAATGTTAAGATATGATGATAACAAACTTGAAAAATCATAAGTCTACACAAGTGACTTCTTAACAAATGACCTTGCTTTCTAGACCATATTATTGAAATGCCAATAGTCATAAACAACAAACTAACTCAGACTTGCTACAATGAACTCAAAATGATATGGATTCTCTCTACTACCAGAATTAACGAAGATCTTTTACTTATGTGATGTTAGTAGAATTGCATGTGAAAGAGTATGAAAAACCACTTGTGCATATTTTAAAGAAGAGGAAGGATAATGACGACCATCAAATCAAAGGACACACACACAATGATAACGAAGTTCACCTAGTGTAGGTTACATCTCCAAGCCCAGTGTCAAGAGTGGGGAGGCAGCTTCAGTAAATGTCGCAAGATGATGATGAGTACATGGTACATTCTTTGTCATTACAAGGATAAACTCCCTCAACTAGAGTGGCATGTCTCTCCATGAGATGTTCTCCTATAGGAACTCTCACTCATATGGGCCCCCCTTCAGCATGACAATATATTAAATTCTCACATGACGTGGCATACAATTATCCTTCAACATAATAGTAAGAAGGATCTCAACAACAAAATCGTCACCTCATCAAATCAAAAGAAAGACACAACATAACTGCATCATATACCTCCACTTTCAGGGATGCCCTAAAAATGCAGAGCTCTGCGGAATAAATCAACTACATCGCTGAATTCATGGCGTGAAATCATGCCGAATCACTATAAACATGACCCCTTTCTGACATCGTCAAAATCTAGACCCTTGGGAATCTCAAAGATTCTTTCTCGTTGGTTGATTGTAATTCTGCTGCTCAGATGAAAATTGAGTTCACCAATGTGCTCCTTGTGAAAAAATGAGTAATTTGAGTATCAAGTCGGCCTGGTTTTGAAACTGTCAAAAATCGGCCCTTAGGGAACCTTTTAGATTCCTCATGATCCCACAAAGATTTCTTTCTGCAAGTTGAATGAAATTTCGCTGCTCAGATCAATAAATCAACCATGTCATCAATCTCTTGGCAAAATTCTAATTCATTTGAGTATAAATTTGACATGATTCTCTCACTGTGAAAAATTGGCCCCAAGGGAATCTTTTAGACTCCTAATGATTCCACAAATATTCCTCTCTGCAAGTTGATTGAAATTTTGCTACTAAAATCAAAAAACCAATCACACCATCAAACTCTTGGCGAAATTTTGGTTTGTTTGAGTATAAATTAAATGACATGATTCTATCAATGTGAAAACTTGGCCCCAAGGGAATCTTTTAGATTCCTCATGATTCCACAAAGATTCATCTCTGCATGTTGACTTAAAATCTACTGCTCAAATTACAAATCTGATCTCACCATCACACCCTTTATGAAATTCTGAGAAAAATGACTATAAATTCGGCATCATTCTACCTCTATCAAAAATCAGTGTCCAAGCGAATCTTTCAGATTCCTCATGATTCCCCTGCGTCAGGGTTCCCTGTCTTGATTTACGTGTTGACTCAAGATTTTTTGCGCTCCCTTCTACAATTCAGTCCTTCGTTTTGGCGAATGAGAAATTTTGGTTTATATAAAAACAATTGGGTGTGAATTACAAAACCAAACAAGTGTTGCATTGGTAAATTCGGAAAATGGTTGGAGGGTGGCCCGAGTTCCAACCCACGGCCCACCCGTTTCCATTTTTGGTTGGCGTTGTGTTTTTAGATAAGGTATGGGATCACCACATTGGGCGGGTGGGCCATTGGCCAGCGCATGTTCAAATCCCGTCAGCCCCCTATTATACTACAACCCTTTGAAATGGTCGGCCCATATAGTCGTTATATTTTGTATATAACTTGGTTTGGGGATGGCGGGGGTGGTGGCCTGCCACCCCATTTTTATATTCTTTTAAATTTATAAAATTTGAAAATATCGTCAAAAACCGTTAGCCGAATTTTTAGGGGTCATCGAAAAATTAAGTAGGTAACAAATTCTCCCTTTCCGACTGTCAGAGTCCGTCACCAATAAGTGCCAAATTGTTGCCTCATTAGTGGCTGCCAATGGACCTAGTTTGACCAAAACTTTAACTGGCCATAAATTTCACATACGAAATCGGATTGAGGTATCATTTGTGTCTTGGAAAGCTTGCGATTAGATCTTCGATTTGACTTTAGTTTCACTTCAATCCAAAAATTTTAATTTTTGAGCTTGTCCAAAGCCACTATTGAATTCTGAGCATTTCTAGAGCCACCTAGATCATTCCTCCTCACTGAGGAGATTTTTGTCCTCCAAAAGCATGAACATAATCTGCAATTGTTGTGTTACCTTTTTTGCATAACAAGTGTCCTCACAGGTCACACTTCCATCTCCTTCACGCTTATTCTTTGAAGCCATAAGTGACGAATCGACATGTGCATCCTCTGCAAACTTGTAGTACAATCTTTGCAAACAGGATATTCAATTTGACTTTGGTTTCACTTCAATCCAAAAAAATTTATTGTTGAGATTTTCCAAAGCCATTATTGAATTTTGAGCATTTCTGAAGCCACCTAGATCATCCTCCCCACTGAGGAGATTTTTGTCCTCCAAATGCATGAACATAATCTGCAATTGTTGTGTTACATTGTCTGCATAACAAGTGTCCTGACAGGTCACACTTCCTTCTCCTTCACGCTTGTTCTTCGGAGCCATAAGTGTTGAACCGACATGTGCATCCTATGCAAACTTGTAGTACAATCTTTGAAAATTACATGACCAATCATGGCCCAAGCATCCCCATACTTGTCAAGAGTTTATAACACACACTCTTTGGTCAAGTTTACATCATAATAGAAACCAATACCCCAATTATCAGCAGAAAGGCCAAAACATCATTGTTTCTTTAATAAGTGATGGAAAACACATCATTGCTTTTACAATTATATTGCAACATGCGACCATGACAAGCTACTATATCTAGAAAAATCATCTCTCCCTCATCAAATTGAATGGGTCATCTCCCTATGGCAGATTCGCTTGTTGAACATCTTCACCAGCTGATTCCTGCACGATCGCTTTGTCCTTGAGACGTTGTTCTCGATGGAGCCTCCAACATGTGGCTCTTTGATGTCCATATCTATTGCAATGAATGCAAAAACACTTCTTCCTCTAGACCTGCTTAACATTCATCCTTCCATGATGTGGAAGGTCTTTCACGCCTCATCCTCCTTCTTTCTACCATTCTCTTCCAGCACTCGGAAACCATGTGGTTATGCAAACCACAAAAACTACATGGTTTTCTATGCCATGATTTATGCTCATCACTAACAATATTCTTGTAATAAAAATTAACTTTAGAATATTGAAACTTTTTATATCTCTCTTCGCTATCTCTGGTGCAATCCGGGTGATGAGAGATTGCCTTAACTCTTTCTCTGCAATGTGCACTATCGTGGGAGGATTGTGATGTGTTCCAATCATCCTCTTTCCCCGATGGCTTTGAAAATTCCTTGGAAGCTTCTATTTCCTTTGAACATTCTCCTTCAGTGTACCCCAAACCTAAAAATTGAGGTCTTTGTACAACCTCCAATGCCTGAGTCATTACTTGGCCATTAACATCAAGTCCTCCTCCTTCATACCCCATCTTGGTAAGGAGTCTCATGTCAGTTCTTGAAATGGGTACCTCCATGTTTCCAACACAAATAACGTCAGGTGAAAATGAAAATGAAGAACGATCAACATTGTTTACCTCAGTTTTCAATTCTAAAGTGGGTGACAATGGCTTCGCTAAGACTTTTTTGCACTTCATCTTTTCCAAGGCCTCTTCCATGGCTCGTAACTGAAGCTGCAATATTTGCTTCTCTTTTTCTTCTTGTAGAAGTCTCCTCAATTCTACATTCTCTGCTTGAAGGCTCTGATTCATCTTCTCATTCGAATGATGATAAGACAATGAAGAAGATGAATAATCACTGGAAGATGGAGATGGAGCATTGTCCTCTTCTCTTTCTTTCTCTTGTTCCTCTCTTGCCATTTTCTCCTCATAATATGCATACATTAAATCTACCATGTTGGCCATCCTGTAGAAGGCCTCGTAGAGATCTTTGTCATCCTCCATTTTCTTTTCCTGTTGCACGTTCAATATTTGGTTATCATTCGCACTTGCAATTCACATTAGTAAGAAGACCGCTCTAATATCAAACTTGATCCGGATTCTCTCTGCCACTAGAATTAACCAAGATATTTTACTTATGTGATGTTAGCAGAATTGCATGTGAAAGAGTATGAAAAACCACATGTGCATATTTTAAAGAAGAGGAAACATAATGATGACCATCAAATCAAAGGACACGCACGCATTGATATTGGAGTTCACTCAGTGTGGGTTACGTCTCCGGGCCCCGTGTCAAGAGTGGGGAGGCAACTTCATTAAATGTTGCAAGATGATGCTAAGTGCATGGTACATTCTTTGTCATTACAAGGATACACTCCCTTAACTAGAGTGGCATGTCTCTCCATGATACGTTCTCCTATAGGAACTCTCACTCATATGGGCCTCCCTCAACATGACAAGATATTAAATTCTCACATGACGTGGCATATAAGTATCCTTCAACATAATAGTAACAAGGATCTCAACAACAAAATCATCATCTCAGCAAATCAAAAGAAAGACATGACATCACTACATCATATACCTCCACTTCCGTGGATGGCCTAAAAATGCAAAGATCTGCGGAATAAATCAATTGCACCATTGAATTTGTGGCGTGAAATCATGTCGAATGACTATAAACTCGACCCCTTTCTGACACCGTCAAAATTTGGACTCTCAAGAACCTCGAAGTTTCCCCAAAGATTCCCTCTCACTCGTTGACTGGAGTTATACTACTCATATGACAATTATGAGTTCACCACTATGATCCTTGTGAAAAAATGAGTAATTTGAGTATAAAGTCGGTCTGGTTCTGAAACTGTCAAAAATCGGCCCTTAAGGAATCTTTTAGATTCCTCATGATTCCACAAAGATGCTTCTAAGTGAGTTGAATGAAATTTTGTTGCTCAGATTAGTAAACCGATCCTACCATCCGACTCCTGGCGAAATTCTGGATCGTTTGAGTATAAATTTCACATGATTATGTCACTGTGAAACACTGGGCCCAGGGCCCAATCTTTTAGATTCCTAATGATTCCACAAAGATCCATCTCTATGAGTTGAATGAAACATCATTGCTCAGATCAGAAAACTTATCACGCCATCAGACTCTTGGCGAAATTTTGGTTCATGTGATTATAAATTTGACATGATTCTATAACTGTGAAAAATTGGCCCCAGGGGGATCTTTTAGATTCCTCATGATTCCACAAAGATTTCTCTTTGCAAGTTCATTGAAGACCTGCTACTCAGTTGAAAAATTTGATCTCACCATCATGCTCTTTGCAAAATTCTGAGAAAAATTACTGTAAAGTCATCATCATTCTCCCTTTGTCAAAAATCAGCCTCCAAGGGAATCTTTTCGATTCCTCATGATTCACCTGTGTCAGGGTTCCTTGTCTCAATTTGTGTGTCGGCTGAAGGTTCCATGCACTCCCTTCTGCAGTTCGGTCCTTCAATTGGGCAAATGAGAAATTTTGGTTTATATAAAAAAATTCAGGCATGAATTAAAAAGCCAAACAAGCTAGCGCATTGGTAAATTTGACAAATGGTTGGAGGGTGGCCTAGATTCCAAACAACGACCCACATGTTTCCCTTTTTGGTTGGTGTTGTATTTTTAGTTGAGGAATGGGGTCACCGCATTGGGCGAGCCCGTCATTGGCCGGCGTGGGTTAAAATCTCGTCGGGCCCGCATTATACGACAACCATTTGAAATAGTCAACCCATATGGTCGTCATATTTTGTATATAACATGGTTTGGGGGTGGTGGCCCGCCACCCCATTTTTATATTTTTTTAATTTTATAAAATTTGAAAATATTGTAAAAAATCGTCAGCCGAATTTTTAGGGGTCACCGAAAAAATTAAGTAGGAAAAAAAATTTCCCTTTCTGACTGTTGGAATCCGTTTCCAATAAATGCCAAATTGTTGTCTTGTTAGAAGCTACTAATGAGCCTAGTTTGATGAAAACTTTGACTAGCCATAACTTTCACATACGAACTCAGATTGAAGTATTGTTTGTGCCATTGAAAATCTTACAACGAGATCTTATATCTGACCCTATTTTCACTTCAATCCAACAAAATTGATTTTTGAGCTTTTCCAAAGCCACTTCTGAATTCTGAGCATTTCTTGAGCCACTTAGATCACAAAAGGCACATTCAGAGACTAGCATGCTAGTGCAAAAAGAGGCAATATCAATTCAATAAAATTTTGCAACAGTTATAAATCATTAGTGACTAAAATGTATAATATGTCTAACAACAAGAAATACTGTTGATCTTCGTCTATGTTGTTGCTCAAAAGAAGTTTTGTAGATCAAAGGTTGTAAGTCACAAATATCTAAACATAGAAATTAAGTAACTAAATAAAGAATGAAACTATGTCAAGCCAATTTGCGTTTTAATTCAAGGATCTTGTCTTCCTTTTGTGAGCTTGTATTTGTAGTCACGAGCTTTGAAAACAATTACATAATTGTTCCTTTTTTAATTAAGTTCACAAAATTGCTTCTCTTGGGTAATAAATGAAATTTTATGGTCAATATAGAAAACCCTACAATTGCGCCTTTAATTGCGCCTTTTCACTAATGTATCTTCAGGCTCTTATAGTTCCCGAGAGGAAATGAAAATGACATTTGTAAAATACATTATTAAAATGGGAGGGGGCTAGTTCCCTATAGAAGCATTTATGGGCCCTCCTTTTACATATATATGGGTACCAAATGTTGCGTCAGAACTGACTAGTCGTCACATCTAAACAATCATTTGGAGTCGCCATGGAACAAATACGCTGCAAGTATCTGCAACTCGAAGGAATCGAAATGCGGCGGGAGCCGAGTAACCAAACCGCCCGGACCTACGTCATGCCACTCGCATGCAACAATTTGTTAAATACATTAACAGGCTATGGGCTCAATATAAAGTGTCTTATCTATTCTGAAATGTAATTTTTACAACTTGAATAATTAATACTTTAATATTAAATTTTAAAATATTTCTGAAATGTAATTGAAAAGAATGAAATTAAATTGCTTATTAATACGAAGTATTTTGGTTATCAGTTTAACGTTTTCGATAACAATCAAATTTATCACCTTCAAATAAGTTATCTTTCGCACATGATTTGCATTATCCGTTGAGCATGTATAGGGTTATTTTTTTTATTATCCTCAGTTTGATCAATTTGAACGGGGCGGCCATGTGACAAGTTTATACAAAATATATGTATCACGAAAATAGCTTAAAAAAACCCACAATAACATTATCAACACGTGGTGATTAAGTGTTCAATATTTATTAATTTTGGTCGAAAAACAGATTCATCAAATAGTTATTTGGTTTAATTTAATTTAATATTATTTTTATTAATTTAAAAATATATATATTATAAATTAAAAATATCTATTAACTAAATTAATACATTAATATTAAATAAATATATTGTTAAATTAATTAATTCAAAGGACTCTAAAATTTAGGGTTTACAATGATACTTTATATATATAACATATTATATCCACTTAATTCACTAACACAACATGTAGGCACTCGTTTTATTAATAGAGAAACGACCAATTCAAAAAATAGGCAAATATTGCACCCTCGCTCTCCTCAGATTTGACTTTTGGGGTCTTTGTTTTATTCAATTGTGGGTTGGGATTCCCTGCCCAATATCCCCACTAGACTCCACTAATGAAGCTTTCACGGTCTACAAGAAAGAAGTATGTCAAGTGTTAACGAAGAAATGACTTTTGTGGTCTTTTTACTCAATTGTGAGTTAGGACTCCCTACCTGATATCCCCACTAGACTCCACTAATGAAGCTTTCACAGTCTAAAAGAAAGAAGTATGTCGAGTGTTAGTGGAGAAATGAGGGGCAACCAAATGGGAGAAACAAGTGGGAGTGCAATTAAAAGTAGGTTTGGAATTGTTAAAAATAAAAATAAAAAAATATAAATCTCATGCTATAACTACTCATACTCTAACTTGGATAGACATGCAATACTTGCATGAGTAGGCATTGAATTTTTTAAAGAGTGAGGTGGACGATTTACCATTAACATTAGAGTTTTACATCCTTATTATGATAATATGATAAGGCGATATATATGTGTGTGTGTGTGTGTGTGTAACGAGGTTGTTACATATATATGTGTGTGTGTGTGTGTGTGTAACGAGGTTGTTACATATATATGTGTGTCTGTGTGTGTAACAACCTTTGCAAATGTGCATATAAACAACATAATAGGAACATAAATACAATAAACATATCAGCCATCAAAATCCATATATAAATCAGTACATTTGCACATGAAAATCAAGGGAATGAATTTTTTTCATTAATAAATGCAATGAACCAACCGAAGATGGGACTACCATGTTCCACCCGACCATAGATTGGCTGAGCCAAGTCTCTCTTCAGCCAATCACCCCCGTGCCATATTCCAAGCATCAATGTGGAATCTCATAGAACACATCAATCAAAACTCATCCAGGGCTTCCAGAGGCCACCCACCTCAACCCATCAAACAATGATTCCACCTCACCATCGAACTTCACCAAAAACCATCATCAGATTGGTCTCCATCCAAGCCTTCTAGGGCTTCCAGAGCGTTTGTCCAACCAAGGCTTCCAGAACTAGTAACTCAACTCGCAGCTTATACAGGGCTTCCAGAGCATTTGTCCAACCAAGGCTTCTAGGACTAGTAACTCAACCCGCCAAGGGCTTCCACAGCGTTTCTCCAACCAGGGCTTCCAGGACTAGTAACTCAACCCAAGCTGTTACAGGGCTTTCAGAGCGTTTGTTCAACCAGGGCTTCCAGGACTAATAACTCAACCCAAGCTAAGGAAACATGAGAACCAACCAAAACAAAGCAATGAAAGTAAACCCACAATCACCATGGTTATCCAGGAAATGGCAAGGCTAAGCAAGGCAATCCATTGTCGATCCAGGCAATCCTCCATTCCAATGATAGGTCACAACCAAGAAACCACATGCATGTGTCATGCACACCAAAACTAGTGAATAAATCTTACATGCAACTCGATCCCTGTAAGAAAATCTGATGTAGTTGTTGATGTTGATGCCTTCTTGCTCTTTCCTGCTCTTCCTTTGCCTTCTTGCTCCAAGAATCCAAGTATGCCACACCCTCCAAGAGTGCTCCAAGAAAACTCTAAGTAACCAAGAGTATGAGAGAGAGAGAGAGAATTATGAGAGAGCTCCAAAACTGAACTGACCAAGTCTCGCCCATTGATCATCATAAGCCTTTTTATTAATGAGGCCTCTATTTTCTTCATTTTCCATTATTTTCCTTCAATTTCCTCCTCACATGCAACCTGTGACCTTTCACCTACTAATTCTCCTAATTACCATTATTTTCCTTCATTTTCCTCCTCACATGCAACCTGTGACCTTTCACCCACTTTTTCTCCTAATTTCCATTATTTTCATAAATAAATGTGCCAAAATACCTTTTTGCCTCTTTAATGCCTTTGCCAATTTCCTTAGCCATAAACAACCAAATGAACACCCCCTAGGATGTCTTGCCCAACATTCAGCTTGAAATACATGTCCTAGTGATCCATGGTTATTGTTTTTAGCATTTATTACATGGAATTTTCACTAGGGCTGTTACAGAACCATCCCCCTTGGGGGAACACCGTCCTCGGTGTTCAATCACACATATACCTCAGCAGCCTGCTGAAAGAAGACATACTACTCATGGAGATTTATAACCCAGCTCGATGCAGCATATATAATGAAAGATCTACTCAAGCCATAACATCATAACGACATGACAACATACCGCATAATGGAGCTTTATAACATAGCTCACTACAGTATTTACAATGATCATTCTGCTTAAGAAAACCCATACGACATCATAACATCATGATAACATAACCACATGATAGCATAATAACATTACACCCATACCACATAGTGGAGCTTTATAACGTAGCTCATTACGGTTTTTACATCCATACACGGGTGTACATATAACAACAGTATCAAAATATATATACCAAAACATATGCCAAATCATATACCAAACATATATCAATCATACACTAATCATCATATAGCATATATGAAAGCATCATAAGGCATATGTCAAAACATCATATAGCATGTATCAACCAACATAAAGCACATATCAAATAATCATAAGGAATATATCAACCATCATAAAACATATATCAATCACCATAAAGCAACTACCAAACCACTATAAGCAACCACCAAACTACCATATAAAGCTGCTAATTCTTGTAGTTGAATTCAACTACCCAACTGGGCATGTTCATGATTCCTGTACTACGCACATAACTTCCATCAATTTTAAAATAAATTAAAATAAATTCACATCATACCTCATTAGTAGCTCGTCAATACGGTACATTTGCAATCATGTTCACTTCCTGTCACAACAAGTCAAACTAGCATACCCGGATGCGGGAGACATTAATGACCTCTAATGCCCGTAATGATTAACGGATATACATGGTACTGCCAGCTGCAGATCAGCGTGGCAACCCAAGATTTTGTTCGGCGCAAGATGGATAGCCTTAAGAGAGGTGGATTTGGTAGTATTTGTGCATTAATGGCTCGCGACTTCCAAGGAGAAGCAGTGTTCGTTAAATTGATGGCGCTCTGGTTCAACCTCACCATAACTTATGCTCAGCCTTCATGCTCCAAGCTTCAGCTTGTTGTGGGTCTTGGCAGTAAGTGGGTCTCCGATAACAGAGGCAAGCTTCCTGCCTGCTCCCCGCCCTCTGGTCTGAAGTCTGATTATGCTGAGATTTCTATTTGCCTGAAGGATCGATTTGTGCGGCCCTTTTCGCTCTCTAAGGCCTGTCGTGAGCGATTGAAGTGGTTCCCTGAGCTGTCTTCCTGTCCCGCCCCTGGTCTTACTGTGCCTCCCCTTATATATCTCATCATGGTTCGACAAAGTATGAGGAGTGGCTCCGGGTCACGCCGTGGTGGCCGAAGGTGTGCAATGGCGAACGGTTCTGGGGACCCTGGACTGCATCCCGTTAATATTCCCTCCTCTCCAGGTGATTCGCCTCCTCTGAGCCCGGCTCGCAGGCAGACCCTGAATAGTGCATTCTAGACCACTCACTTTAAGTTTCAGAGTAACCTCAACAGGCCAATGATCACTGCTCATATTACCATCATCCTCTCTGAAGAAGATAACCGGCCTCAACCTGTGATTCGCGTTGCGTCCAAGCCTTCTTAGAGCAGTGAGCCGATTTTGGTAGAGGGAAGCCCGGAGAATCGCACAGGGAAAATTCTCGACAGGGAAGTTGCTCCTCTCGCTACTTTGCCTCCTGATGCCATTGTCCCGGTGGAAGAGATGTTAACTTCAATGCCACAGATCTCTCCAGGATGCTGACAGAGGGCGAGAAAGTAGGCAACGATGGCATGCAAACGGGCATTACGTGTCAGCTTGGGGAGGAGCTACCAAGTGAGGACGTGGCGGAATAATGCCACCTGGGCATGCCTACTCTTTTTGGCCTTGCTGGTGTTTAATACGATCAACTTCAGGTAGCTTCGGCTCAGCATCTCCAGACAGATGGTGCTATTTGGCCTACAGGGCAGTGGCATACCAAAGATCTCGAGGTAGTTATGGAATACCTCTGTTTTTCTTTCGGGTCCCTTCTTCTGTCATGCGGGTCTATCTCTAGTTTCCACTTCTGTTCTCAAGTTCTCTTAAACTGGTTCTCCCAGGTTCTCCCTATACTGGGGCAGTTTTGCTGGGTTGAGTGCTCTTGGGTAATTTTATATGAGGCCTCAACTCCTTGTAAAAATATTTTACTTTTCAGTTAATAGAATTAGCCTTTGCAGAGAAAAAAAAAACAAGTCAAACTAGCATATTTGACCAAGTCAACATGTATAAAAATATCACATCAGGTTAGCTCAAACATAGCCATCAAAATCATAAATGACATGTAACCATCATAAATCAAAATCATAGATCACATGTAATCATCATGTACCATAATCATAAATCACATGCATAATAAAATTGAAATAAAATGTTGATACTTATCCTTTCATCAATCCTTAGCTTCTACCTTTTTCTTTATTCCCTACGCACTCTGGAACGGTTGTTGCACCCAAAAAACACCCAGTGCCTTCTCCTAAACCATGGGCATAGACACATAGTGTGCATCACACACATATAACCACACGGCATACCATACCATGCAATACATGCATCTACACCTGACATACAACACATACACCTACACCCAGTGTATACAATACAATGCATCCATCCATACCTAATGTGAAATACCACCCAATACACAGAGTACCACACAACGAGTACAAACGCTGCAATACCATGACTACATGATCCACATACATAATACTACATGCCCATAACACAACATGGATGACATGCACACACTACCACACGTGCACTAGTACCATATGTACAACATGTAGCACCGGTACACCACACCACTTGCACAACATGTGCACAGCATCACATGTACATGGCACCACCTACACAACGTGTACACAACGCCACATGTACACCGCACCATTTGTATAATGTGTACACAATACCACATGTACATAGTACCACGTGCACGACATGTATGCAATACCACATGTACACAACATCACATGCACGACATGTACATAGCATTGCATGCTCATAGCACCCTATGTAAAGCATGTACACGACACCACATGCTCACAACACCACCTGTACAATAATGCACACAACACCATATGGACATAGCACCATATGTACAACATGCACGCAACACCAAGTGTACATAGCACTACATATCCAACATGTACATAGCATCATCCGTACACAGCACTGCATATCCAACATGCACATAGCACCATAGGCACACACACCGCCTATACATCATGAAGACAGTACAATGTGTATACAACACCCCATATGCAATATTCACACAACCCTATTTGTACCATCCTGTACATAACATTGCATAAATAACATGTACACACACTATGTATACACAACACTGCATGTGCACACATCATATATGAAACATGTACTACATATACAACGTATGCACAACAATAGCACCACACATCCAAAACCACACTATCCTTAACAAGAAACCTTGCTTCCCGTGTCTTATCCATGCTTACCCTAGCATGTCGCAAACCACACTACTTTCACTTTGTTGATGTATCCTTCAACATTACTTATCATAACATAAACATAGGCATAACACAAGTATACAATACCAAATCATATCCACATGATATTGACCTCGTATATTTGTGGTGACTACTCTTCCCAATTGATTTCTCATGAACTAGGAATTTCTTCATGCCATTCACCTGCATAAGAAATCATTTCGCCACAAGAATGATCCTGACAAACCTGTCAAACAACAACATAGATACATACATACATACATATATAATCATTAGCTTAAAAGAATCATCATCTTGTCAAACAATAACATATATACATACATACATGTATACATATATAAACATCAACATAATCATGATCATAACAAAATTGCTAGATAACATAAGGTCTAGGTTAAGAGAAATTCCTTTATTCATGCAACACATGTGCAATATTGAGAACAACAGTTCCCAACATAGCCAAGGCATATGACGCCTCAAATCCATTTACTTTACCTTTTCATGTTACCTTTATCATGACTATACTGCTACCATCCATTTACCACAATGGACCCAGCCAGTCCAACCAACTGTCATAGCCTTACCTTCCGTTGCGCTTACTCATGCATCGAGCTTCATCTGAATCTTACATTACCTTTTGGGTACTTCAATTCTCTCCCCAAGCTCCATCAACTTTCCTCTTTCCCAACCAATTCCCAAGAATCAAAACAATAAAAGAGAAGACAAGAAAACCAAGAAGAAGACCACGAAATCCCATAACGATATGACACTATAACAAAGTGGCAAGGCCTTGCACCAGACATAAACAACACTGCAAATCAAGCTCAAAAAACCAAAAGCACAAGACTGACACCACGACTCAATCCCCATGGTTCGCAAGGAAAGCGCAACCTGATCCATCTTTAAGATTTCATGGCAACCTCTCTTGCCAACTCCCTACTTCATGCTCTCACATGTCAACCACATGTTCAAAATATCAAGACAATCATATCTATTAATTTGAATTCAATCGTTACCAAGACTAACAATCATGTCATAATCCATAGTCAACTCATTTCATCAGTCATAATACAACAACTATCAACTACATTCAAGTACATATCAATTGTCTCAACACATACATGTTAATACATCATCTTAAACCAAAATCATTTGAATACATACTCATATTAAGCAATTCATCAATCATTCAACCACTTGCAAACATACCATGTTAAATAAATCAATTAGACAACATAATAGGCACCAAACACTCAAATATCAAATAAACGACATAATCAACTATAATATCCATAACAGTAACTAACTAACATGTTCATATTACAAGCTCATAAGCATTTGTCATTCATGCATAATAATCACATATGTATGATCAGTCTAGATTAGTACGACATCATATCAAAAATATGTCAGCTCATACTTGAGTATTGCAACCATAACCATCTGCATAGGTCAAACCAAGTTAACACAATACATATAACATCAAGATCTTCAAGGCAATGAACATAACCATCATGCACATGACCAATCCAAATTATAATATCAATGTCTCAATGAAATAACCCTAATCATAAAGTTAATAGCATATAACAACAATAAGCTATATATCATGCTCATCAACAACATAAAAAACGAATCATCAAGCTAATTGTCATATAACAATCAACAAGTTAACCTATAACATACTCATCAGCAACATATAGCATAGTCATCATGTTATCTAATATAAAATAACAATAGCAATGCATACAACTACAAGTTACTATCATTCTTGACTATCCGACACATGTGCATATAAATACACTAATCAAACAACATTTATCATGAATGTAACCATAACATCAAAGGACATGTACATAAACCTAATGCATATAAAATCCTTAACTTACATACCTGCATGTCGAACATATAATACCTGTATGACGATCTGCTCTTACCCCAAAGTCCAATGTTGCAACCTCATTATGATGATCTGCATCTCCTGCTCTATCTCAGCCAACACATTAACATCATAACATCCAATAGCACCATGATGACTTAAATTGCATACAATGACTTCACAAGGCATGTTTGACCTACTATACATGCATAATCATAGCCACGACCATACATGCATAACAATAACCAGTACTCCATTGTACACATTACCACATGCAACCAACATTATGAATAAGCAATGCCAAATCAGCTACACTTGCGGATAAACGCATGTAGTCTAACAGAAGCAATTAATTCTTGTAATCAACCTACAAGACTGACACATGTGATCAAAATATTCAAAAATGTTGTAATAGCCCAAAATAAATATTTAATTAACTTTTCTAATTAACATTAAATCTAAATAAGAGTGGCACTTACCTAGCCAAATAAACATGTAATTAATAAACTAAATTCAACTATGAATAGTGCTTACCTGTGGTAGAAGTAGGCTTACCGCAACAAGGTTTTGGGGATGACTCTCCACCCAACCGTAGGCTCAATTGTGCAAGGATTCGCTACAACTGGCCACCCCCGAGCCCTCAATCAACCTACTACTGCCAGTGTCTCCTATGTCTTAGAACACCATTCTCCCAAGAGAATGAAAGATAGAATCTCGGAAAGATGGAATGCCTCCCATCCTCCTCTCCATCTAATAAATAGAGCAAACATTGGATGGGAACCACATGCACACACTTCATGTGTCTAGATGCGACTTTTTATTTTTATTTTTAGCTTTCTTGTTTTTATTTTCTTGTATTTACTGTTTTCTTGTTTTATTTCTATTTATTCTTATTTAGTATGGTTATTACTATTTTTTTAATTTTT
>APFE030515499.1:4943-16208 GCA_000404065.3 Pinus taeda
ATTAAAAACATGAGCATTTCTCCAACTTTACACATGCCTTTCAAAGGAGAAGGCTCTCCTATTTATACAAAAACATAAGAAGCTACCCTATTTAATGAAGTTCCACTAAAATCTCATATAGTTACAACCACATATCTCATAATGAGACACATATCCCCTAAGTGTCTCATAGAGTTCTAATCCAAATAAGAAATGATAAGACACCTCATAGAGTTACAATCCAAATAGGACACATATCCTTCTTTGACCTTTATCCAAATCTCCTTTGAAGGGAATTCGAATTTGAGCACTGGAGTCCACATAAGGGTGCCTTGGAAGCTTCCAAATGACCTACATATGTCATGAAACTCAATCCACATATATAGATACATGAAACCATGTTAATTTCCTAGTTTTTAATCATAAATTCACTTTAAACACATAAAATAAATAACTTTGGTAAGTAAGGATCCTAAACCATATATTTATGAAAATGGTGGCTAATGAAAGATTATATGCTTATGGAGTTGTGACATGTGAGTGAAATGGTGGCATTAAAGGTGAAAGTGGATGTCATTTTGAAGACACTTTAGAGGCCCAACATACCCCCCAACTAGAGTAATTGCATGTCCTAGTGCAAATATTGCATTAATTCCTTTGATTTGCTCACAACATCTTTGTTTTTTAATGAGCTTCGCTTATATCATATGTCCTTAAACTTTGCATTTGACAATTTTAGTTATTTTTACAAAGTATTCCTTGTCATGCATTGAATTGCAACATGTTTGGTTGGTTCTTGTGTTTCAACCAAATTCTAATTGGTATTGGTTATTGTGTTTCAATACCTTGTTTCTTTTTGTTGCAGCAAGATTCATTGAACATATTTAAGAATGCATCTTTAAAATCATACATATGGTGTGCTCTTAATTTAGACATTATTTGCAAATCATATAACTTTTGAACCATAATGAAATCATAATTGATTAAGACAAGTATGTTAGGATGAAATGAAAATGTATGATGGTGTATGATATATGAATATGCAATGATGTCCCTTCCCCCCAACTAAAGATATGACAATGTGAAAGAGGAAGTGAGGAATTTCCCAAAGTTACAGTTTTAGTGTTTTAAGGAATTGCATGACTAAAAATTAGAAAGCCACATACCTTCACTTACCTTCAATGTGCATGAGTTATGGAAATTGAAGAGTGTGGCTGCTTCTAGATCATGGGATGAAATGTAGAATTCATATGCTTCTTGGTTGCATAAATGGTGGATGAGGTTGTGAAGTGGATTCTTTATTTTTGCTGCTAAATCTATTGTATCTTCTGCAAAATGCTAAAATGATATAGTCTTCAATCGCTACAAAACCAATGGTACAACTCTAGTCATACGAATAAATCTGTTGATGTCGAGCATGAAGAGATGTGATTGGATTACCGACCATTGATGAATGTTGTTAACCAATGCGAGGCAAATTTGCCATTAATATCAATGAGTGCCAAGGTACATAACTACATCTTGCGAAGGGCGAATAAATGAGCCGATGTTGAGCCACTTGCAGGATCAAACAATCAAGGGACATTGATTTATTCCCATGATTGTTGGCGAGAGAACCTATCATTAAGGCATACAAGCCTCAAGGTACTAATGAGGACTCTAGCCTTAGACCTAGATAATGTGTCGATGTCGATAGGCCAAGTCTTGTTAGAAGAAAGGCCTTAAGGAATCCTCCAACATCTAATGTGAGCATTAAACAATGATTTTGAAGGAATATGAATGGAAAATTTTGCAGTGGATCAAGGTTTATTTAACGGAAATGAAAATGATAAGTGAATGGAAAGTAAAAGGACAAATCAACATGTAAACGAGTTGAATGTCTTTATGAAAATGGGTTATGAGTTAGTGAAAGCAAGGCAGGAAAATATAGTTTCAATGAAAAATGAGCAGTGAAGGAAAATGAGATGAGAATTTTATTGACTGACTAAGTGAAATGATATGCGACTGCAAAGGAAATGAGATGAAGGTTTTATTGACTGAAGGAATATGGATGCAATGGAAACACTTATGTTTGAAAGGCTTGCAACTGCTGGATCTGATATGCATTAGCATGTGCTCATGCATGAATGTTTCATTTCTGTTGCTGCTCTGATCATTTTCCTGTGAAATAAATGTGGTCTTTGAGAGACACTATTTGCTTATGGTTATTTTTTCTTCCTCTTGGAACCTGCAAAAAACTAGTACTTCCTCTCCAATGGATTGTAAATTTATCAAAATAGAGAGGTGATCAATTTATCTGTTAATGACATTTACATAAAAAAAATAAGAATCAGTACTATTAAGCAAGTTCATCAAAGAAAACCAAAAGAGGTTTATACTTGTGTCGAAAGTAGTGCCTCAAGTTACCTGTTGTTTCTTTTCAACAATTTCTTCATTCTTTACTGTTTCAAAATATGATAATAGCTTCCTCATTTTGTAGATCTCATCGAGATCTTTCCAATGATGCTTGAATCATTGAATTCTGATGTCATATGAGAAAGTTAAACTGTTTTGAATTTTTTATGAAATAGTGAAAATTGTCATGTAAAATGTGGCATGGGAACATGATGCTATAGTGAAAGATGATGTAAGCAGATGAAATGGCATGTTGATCATGAATTTCTGGTTAGAATGCATTGTTTGACAAATAAATCATTGAGTTAAATGCATAGCTGCAGAATTGTGTTCCAGCTGCAGAATTGTCAATTAGCTACATTATCGTTGTTCAGCTGCAAAATATCCATAGTTTCTGTAACTAAAATCCTGAACAAACAACCCAAGTCAATAAATAACCAAAAATGAATTCAAAGAGAAAGAAACAATGTTGTGGTTTACTGGAGCCAAAATCCAATGATAATTACAATGCCTCTTGCCAAATTTACATCATTCCCACCAGATATTGTCGACTCTTCGTTGAGTAAAGGGATTAAAATCCATAACAAAAATGGAAATCAACTCTATTTATAGAAAGACTAGTTGAGAAAATGCGACATCATATGTTAACAGGGTCTTTAGTGCCACAAAAATGCGTACAAGATATTAATTCAATACCCCTACATGCTCTTAGATTCTCATTTACCCAGCTAGATTAGTGACCTCTAACTTCTAACTGTAGCCATTAACCATACACCATTGGATAGGTATTGAATTTAGCGATGAATTAATAATCAAATCAATCAATTACTGTTGTAGTAGTGATGCGGACTAATGTTGACCATTGACAGAGGATATTGTTATCAATGGAGTCTCCTTTGTCGCTCCCTTTTACACGTTTTTCTTCTATGACAGTGAATCCATGGATTTAGTGATATCAAATCACAATCTTGATTCCTCAAACCACCATAGCATCCCAAAAGTCAGATTTGATTCTTGCATGGCTGCAATTGCTATCTCTATGCATTAATTAAAACTATTTTTTTTTCACGGACTCAGTGAAACAGGGTCCTGAAGAATCTCAAATTTCTCTCAAACGGTTGCTAAATGGAGGAAACCTTTTTTGCGTTATCTAATTCGCCCTGTTCCCGAAAAAACCCATGCCTTGGATTTTTCTAATTTTCCACGGTTTGTTTGAAAGCTATGTTTTAAAATTGACATGTTTTTCAGTTGTTATGCATTTCCTCTGTAAGTATTGCACTCGGGCTTTCTTGGTTTGATTTGCTGTGTGGTGGCTCTTGAGGCTAGTTATGTATTTATCCAGTAAGGAGATACACATCTAATGGATTTCATCAATGCACTAATTTTGCTTCTTCCATAAGCGTGGATACAGATGCCACTGTGCAAGCCTTCAGAACATTTAGCATTTTGTCAACTTCCGGCTAGATGACATCATTTCAAGTTACTAAGTATTAATACTTATATGCATATATATGAATGACATCTTGTTTGGGAAAATTCAAGTGGCCAAGTTACTTACCTCAGGATATTTAGGGCGAAGTCGATAGGACTCGCCACATGAAAAACTTCATCAAATCCATGAATAGAAGCCACGAAACTACTGTCTAGTAGATCCAATGTGAAGAGATTGATAAGCTTCTCCTCAGCATCTGGTTCGAATGTTATTCTTCAAATAGATTATGGTAGCTTCGATTCTTTTTTATGAAATTTTGAATTTTTAGAGAAGTGATTAATGGTTCTCAATTTCAAACAACTAAGGCTTCAAAGTGAATGTATTGGAACTTGAAAACAGGGCTTTGATTGTGGTCTTGAGCTAGCTTTTTTTATTGATCTAGGCTGGGTGACTAGGATAAAATCCATGTCGACATGATTCCAGAGATGCCCATGTGGTCGGTTTCTTTGTTTGACACCTGTCACCTGATAAACCATGGAAGTAGCTACGGAACACACAGTTAGCTGCAGAATAGGTTGTGTTCCCTAGCTAATTTGAAAAAACTTATTCAAATAGGAAAATAGGACATAGTGTTTTGAAGGTCACTACAAACCATAACCAGTTAATATGGCCAACTGAACCTACCAAAGCAATTGGATCAGAATAGAACCACCCTACTAATCTAATTCAACTCCTCTTTGGTGTGAATGACCAAACTAGACGACTCATATGATACAGTTCATAACACATGCAAAGAATATTAGAATTTAGAACTTTTTTTGAGCTATGTTGCACAAACTGCAGCCTCTTCGAGCATGATTTATTTTTTATTTTTTATTATGATGGATTTTTGAATTTTGGATTCCAAGCTAACAAATTTTTTTCTTTGCAGGTCGCATTAGAGCTAGTTATCAATTGATCATTTTTATTTCAAATTCTACATTTCCCTTATTCAAAAACAAGAAGTTTTTTTTCGGTTATTTTTTTATTGAAAATCTAACATGATCTTATTTTTTATTTTTTTTTAGAATCAAAACATGATTTTTTTTTATTGAAAATATTTTTGTGAGGTTAATGAAGAAAAGCAAGAAAATAAATAAAATTCTATAAGATTTTAAAGTCTAAAAACTTAAAAAAATGCAATCAAGAACTCTAAAAAAAATGCAATCAAGCTTGATTTTATTTCCTAGTTTATCCTACTTGAAAGATTTTTTTTTTATTTTTTTTTAAGTATATGAATGTTTCCAATGGAGCCATTTATGGATTAAACTTTCTAAAATGTTCATATCCAAATTTACGAAATGTGGCTGATTGTGCATGAGGACATGAGAAATTGTTTTAACCTTTAGATTTGCCACAAGGATCTCTTGAAGAATTGATGAATATTGTGGTGTAACTGCTTCTTGATACCATTCCTCAATGTAGTCTTTGGGCTGCATTCTAGATCCTTTGTTAATAAATGGCTAGTAAAAACAAAAATAAATAAAATGCACTCTAAACTGGAAGTTAGTTCCTATGCAAACTTCCCCGGCAGCATTGCCAAAATCTTGGGGCAAAGTGATTGCCTATCATTTAATTTGTCAACCCGGGGATTTCTTAAACTTGTGAAGCATGTGTGCATTGTATGTGCTAGAAATTTCTTTTAGTTTAGATCAATATAACTACAAAATAACGAAAACCAATTCATCTAATCTATGAAATCAAATAATGAAAATGAAATTCAACTAACCTGTGAAATCAAAAACAACTAATGTATGCTTAGTTACTCGAGCATTCAATTATGAAGTGTTACCTTATTGAGATGACATGTAAGCAACTATTTATACTTTAACTTCTAATGTCCTAGAAAAGCAATTAAAGTGTGCAGAAAATAACTTAATAATTGCATGTATCAAATATTCAATCATTCAATCTTGAAATATGATTAAATCAATTTCTTAGAATGATCTTTAGGAATATTAGTTAATGCAGTTAAATGAGAATCTTAAAAGCAAATATAAAAGCACGAAAAAGTAAAGCTCAATGATTGCATAGGTTGAACATTCAATCACCCAATTTGAAGCCACCTTCTTGGCCTAATCCTTTATTCAATTATACATTGAATTGATGGTTTAATCTAAGAAAGTAAATAACAGAACATGAAAGGAAAATAAATAACTATGAGCCCTTGCCTCAAACTTAATTCAATTAGAAAATACATAAATCTTCCCTATTGAAATGTTTTCAGAAAAGAAAATATTACACAGTCATTTTAAAACTAATACTAAGGAAGCAAATGAACTTTAATCTATAAAAGCAATTAAATCTCACAGTCATTAGATGACCATTCCAATGGTGTATGAGGATTCCAAGTGAAGAAGCTCCATATGCAAGCAAAACTAAATCTTCAAATCTCCAAGTATAAGCTCCAAATTCTCTATTAAAAACATGAGCATTTCTCCAACTTTACACATGCCTTTCAAAGGAGAAGGCTCTTCTATTTATACAAAAGCATAAGAAGCTACCCTATTTAATGAAGTTCCACTAAAATCTCATATAGTTACAACCAAATATCTCATAATGAGACACATATCCCCTAAGTGTCTCATAGAGTTCTAACCAAATAAAAAATGATGAGACACCTCACAGAGTTACAATCCAAATAGGACGCTTATCCTTCTTTGACCTTTATCCAAATCTCATGTGAAGGGAATTCGAATTTGAGCATTGGAGGCCACATAAGGGTGCCTTGGAAGCTTCCAAATGACCTACACATGTCGTGAAACTCAATCCACATATATAGATACATGAAACCATGTTAATTTCCTAGTTTTTAATCATAATTTCACTTTAAACACATAAAATAAATAACTTTGGTAAACAAGGATCCTAACCCATATGTTTATGAAAATGGTGGCTAATGAAAGATTATATGGTTATGAAGTTGCGACATGTGAGTGAAATGGTAGCGATAAAGGTACCCTTATTTGGCCTTCATTGCTCAAATTTGAATTCCCTTCAAAGGAGATTTGGATAAAGGTCAAAGAAGGATATGTGTCCTATTTGGATTGTAACTCTATCAGGTTTCTCATCATTTCTTATTTGGATTAGAACTCTATGAGACACTTAGGGGATATGTGTCTCATTATGGGATATTTTGTTGTAACAATATGATATGTGAGTGAAATGGTGGCGATGAAGGTGAAAGTGGATGTCATTTTAAAGACATTTTGGAGACCCAACAACTACTGGTGCTTTTGGCATTAGCCCACGGAGCACAAACTGAAATCTCACTCGACGCAATATGGGGGGATGCTAGAACTAAGTTTCCACACCCTTGAGATGGATGTGATGTTGCTTTATTACAACTATACCTGCCTTCGCATAGGTTTTTTATCCCTCTATTCTCCCTTTCAGTAACTTTGCAAAATGTTATAATCGGCTTCTGCGTAGCCCTAACCAGGGGCTGATATGATTTCGCACTGCTACGGCGGTGAATTGTGATATTTCCCAAAACTACGCTAAGTATCTTACTTGATTTATTAACATATCTTTGTTAGCTTCGCATAAACAAATGTTCTTACTTGCATTCACTTAACCAATATAGTTATACACATTAGCGCATCATATGAGCATTATAAGTGAAATTCATACCCAATATAACAGATGCATAAACAAGAAATAAAGATCCAAAAATTATAGAATACTTCTCTTTATTGATAACTCCAAATGATTACAGACTTGACTCGCCCTGCGCACTCAGTTGCAGGGGTCCGCGCACTCAGTTGCAGGGGTCCGCGCACTCAACTGCAGACTTCTAGGCCTCTACGCACTCAGCTGTAGAGCCTCTACCTATGCTGCAGCCCAAAACTTAGACTTCTACTCAGAGTTATCTCTCATACATAATTCCATCATTGATTCTTTCGTGTCTTGATCTCTTTGTATACTTAGAGCTTAGTTCTATTTATACAATCGCATGGTCCTCGGACTATGGGTAGATCTTTTAAAAATGACATTACATTATCAAAATAAGGGCGAACAACCCTATGACTCTTTAACATCTACGTGCTTTGTGACCACAAAATGCGGAGTCTTTACGTTAGGATTACAAAATTGGACCAAAATGTAGTATTTAAGCCCCAAAACTACCCTTGGGGGATCCCATGCCTAACAAGACCCCAACACAAACATTGTGACTCACCCTCGAGTCACTCTGCAAGTGTAGAGATCTTAGCACGAAGACTGCCCAACTCTATTTGGATCACTGCAACTTCAGCAACGCGCTGAGGCGTCGCTTGCTGGACTTATTCCACACGTTGTTTAGTGACTGTTGTTGAACTACTGCTCTGAATATTTTGTTGAGCTGCCTACAGTTTCAAGAGCTTTCCTTCGATGGAGGCTATGATCGTGTAAGCCTTTTCTATCCATGGCTCCAAGTGTACTTTTAAATCTTCTTCCTTATGCCAAGCGACATCCACCTATTCCTTGAGCGCCTTTGTCTCCTACATCTGTGCCAGCCTCTGTGTAAGGGAAACCATTTGCGCAGACCCTTTTACTTCGTCATACCTCTATTGTAGCTTGCACACCTCTGTCTTGAGGTGCTCTACATTCAGGTCCTCCTACAAGGTGGTTAGGACCTCGAAAGACTGTTCCAAACACTGCATGTAGTCTGCCACTGCACTGTCAACCACCACCATTGTTGTTGTAACAGAGGTGGTGCGTTGTTCCCTAATCTCCAGCGAAGTTGAAGGCTGAGCCTTCAACTATAGTTTTGTGATCTGCTAGTTCAACTCCAGCTGAGCCTTGGCCATCTTTGCTTGAGCATCATACATCCTTGTGGCCAATTTGTAGATGCACACCTCCATCGATTCTTCTGCCTGAATGTCCAACTTTAGGACCATCCGATAGGCTTCCTCTACAACTTGCATTATCTTCCTTTTCTGCTCCACTGCTTCATTGCGATGCAGGCCCAACTGCTCGATGTTGATGCGTTGTTCGCTCATCACCTGTAGAGCGTGATTCTCCCAGGCTCTGACTTCCATGGTGACTCCATCCTGTAAGTGGTAGAGCATCTCCCGAGGGAGCGCGACCATGTTCAACCCTACCCATTCCATCAACCCTACCCATTCCATACTGCTAACCCTAGGCATCTCACACTCATTTTCTGTAGTGAGCGCCCCATCATGCAGCGGTACCACGTTGGTCACCCTTTTGTGCAACATCTCCTCAATCACGAGGCTGGTGGACACTATGCCAGCCTGTGGAGTTCATACCTGTGACTCTTGAAACTCTATCCTGAGGGTCCCTAATACCAAATACTATTGCTCTTCAAATTGTTGGAGGGCCTCTACAGTGACATCCCTCACTGTTTCTCTAATGTCATGCGAATCTCCCTTAGTGAGGATGATTGGGTTGAAGGACGTCTTGGAGCCTTGGTTTTCTTTCGTGACACTATCGGCTCTCGCAGTTACCGACACTTGAGTTGTGTGGATATCGCTTGCGGGTCTGCGCCACTTTGTTCTATCTCTCTTTCTACCTCAATGCGGGGCAAAGGTGACTTCTATCCTTCGTGCTCTTCTTCCGCTATTTTTTGTTGTTTGGCCACTTTCACGGTGTCATGCGTTGCCTAAGCCTTACCCTCTACTTCCTCTTTTCTGCACTTCTCTACCAGCTATGCCATCCGAAGCTTTGTCTCTTCCTTCTTGTGCTGCATGGTAGACTTATCTATTTCCACCGAGGAGCCAGCTAGAGCACGCCACTCCGGTGGCCAAGACTCAAGGACTGCAAATATCATGTTGTCAGTCGCTAGATATGGTAATTCGTCCCATGTCTTCGTAGGGTCCTTCCTCACCCTAATGAAGACATGGTGGAAATCTTCTTTGAACTCTGCAAACTCGCATAGATTGTGGGCAACAACTGTGGCTTGCCATTGATTCCCATCCAAATATTCATCTCCATTAATGCGCAAAATATCGTGCTTTCCTTTATCCATTGCGTGTCCCTGGTCACCCACAGCGAAGTGTACCTCGCTACCTCTGGAAGGTCCGGAGCGACTGAAGGGAACTAGCTATCTTCGTGTAGCTCCCATGCGACCAGTATGATCAAAAATAGGAGCCATGCATAGTGAAATGTTTTTCCCTACTCTTGTGCATCGGGAAAGTTCACAAGGAACTCGCCGCATAGATAGTTCACCCAGTTGAACTGGACTCCTTTCGCAAATTGGGCCGGTAGTGCAACTAAGGGTGTGGGCACCTCATCCACGTGGCACTTCCGCATCAACTTCCCTACCAGGATTTGTGTCGCGACCTTGAAGAAAAGGTTGTTAATGTTGGAGATGGTGTATCCTCGCTTCTTCTTCTCCAACTTGAACCTTTTCTTCAATGCTCCCGTGAGGGCCAACTCACCACCTTTTCCTATAGAAATATTAGTTGGATCCTCCCCTGAGTAAGGCAACCATGTAATTCTGTGAATCAGATGGTCTGTGATGGGGGTGGGCTCTTCTAGCCGCAAACACCCATCATGCACCAAGCAGAGCAGCTGCCTGACGATGAAGATAGTCATTGGGGCATGGTGGTAATGTAACACCCAGAGTAGGTTTAGCAACCCGGGTTTCTCTACAGCTTTGAGCCATGTGCATGGCTCCAATTCAATCATTCTAGCTATCGTTTCCATCCTCTA
Organism: Pinus taeda; assembly: GCA_000404065.3. Taxonomy (NCBI): domain Eukaryota; kingdom Viridiplantae; phylum Streptophyta; class Pinopsida; order Pinales; family Pinaceae; genus Pinus; species Pinus taeda. The sequence continues at coordinate 15,445 of APFE030515499.1, forward strand.
CTGCATTATCTTCACAATTGCTAAATGCGGGAACTTCTCGTGGTCTGTGAGGTCCCAATCTTCAAACTTCAACACAGGAACCTGCCCCAAGTGCAGTCCCTCAAAAACAATGTTGTCTGGGAGTAGCGGAGTTTGCAGAGAGCTCTTGCTCTCATCTATATCCTTCAACACCTTGGCTTTTCCCTTGCATGGAGGAACATATTCAGATAACCAGGTAATAGGGTCTGCACCCTGGGTCTAAATTTCCATCTCTACATATTCCTCCTCCCCCAGGATTTCTTCAAACTCCTCCTCATCAGCTTCCAGATTAATGACCTTCCCTTTTCCTACAAGGTGAGCTTGGTCCTCTGTGGATTTCTGGGCAAGATGCGTATCAGGATCATGGCCTGCTTATCCTTGTTAGGTATTGGAGTTCGTGGTGATTTAGGTACCTCAACGATTATTCCAACGCTATCTAGGGCTTCCACTACTGTTATTTCCTGTGCGGCTTCCTTGGGTGTCAACATCATTCTAGTCAGAAGGTCCTACAGCTCCTTCAGCAATGTTTCAAACAATTAACTTGCTCTCATAGCCTCAAAATTCAAAGGGTCCATACACACTTGATAGTGCAACAATTCAGTTCTTAAAATGCCAAGTGTTGTTCCTTGGATAACCACTTGTAATTTACAAGACCTTTTGAATTCAAATTCGATCGTTCCCCCGACATTCAGCCCATTAATGCTAGATTGGCCACAGATTTTCAAGAATCTATCCCATAAAATTTG
>APFE030515511.1:7260-25560 GCA_000404065.3 Pinus taeda
AAAATACATGTGTCTTATCAGTTCCTATTTTGATTAGGACTCTAGAGGTAGAGGGAGAGGTTCATGGATTATCATTAATGAGATGACTCTCATCTTTTTGTATAAATAGGAGATCTCTCTCCTTCATTAGTTAGTTCTTAAGCTTAGCTTATGAGAGTCCTTTTAAGTCTTTTAAGTTTTTTTAGTCTTTTTAGTCCCTAGTTATTAAGATTGTAGTTCTTCCTTGATGGCGTTTGGAAGCTTTGGAGAACTTTGTTGTACTTTGTACTTTTGAAGAATTTGAATAAAGCTTTGATGTTCTCAACATGGAAGAAGATGTGAAGTAGATATCATGGAGCACATTAGAATGTAAGGTAGAGTAGATTTCATTTTGTAAATATTGCTTTGTAGAATGTAAGGTAGAATAGATTTCATCTTGTAAATATTGTTTTGATTTGATTTGTTTACTTTCAAGTTTGATAGATTAGATTTTTCATTCATGCAATTTTAATTCATGCAAGTGTGTTCAATTTTGCTTTGATTTCATAGGGGTCCCCTGCCTTGTATAGTTGTCATTTATTTTTGCATTTAATTTTGTTATGCTTATGTATATTAGCTGTACATAAATTGCTTTCAAGTTGATTGTAGATTAGTGATGCACATAGCCTTTTAATGACTAATGACATCATATAATCATCTTGTCCTTTTGTTGAAGCAGCAAGGATACTGGGTCTCATAGTCAGTAGCTCATTTTTTGGTTATTGCATTTTATTTTTATTGAACAAATGACGTGATAGAATCATCTTGTCCTTTTGCTGAAGCAGCAAGGATACTAGGTCTCATAGTCATTAGCTCATTATTTGGTTATTGCATTTGATTTTGATTGACACTTTAAAAAACCAACAAGAACAAAACCCCAAAAACAACATAAACTATAAAACAACGAAGTAAGAGAAAGGTTAACTAAGCACATATAGTGCACCACACTTCATCAGTTTACGATACCCGGATTGATAATTTATGTAGAGCAATTTAAGACATTAAATTGACTAGAAAGTATGCGCAGAATTCTCTGCCTTATCAGATTGATCGCACTTCTTGGTGAAACCTTCACGAACTCTTATTTTCCCACTCATGGAGGTGAAATCAAGGGGCTAGTTTCTAATTCTGTGCTACCTTCATTTATGTATATTCTCCCACTTTGTGTAGCCCCAAACATCAATTTATCAGCATAGCCTGCTTTTCAGACAGTAGCATTTTAATCCAAGTTTTCAAAGATTTAACGTACTTACCCCACAGTCCCTTGAGGAAGTGTCGTTTTGCCTTGCTATAGATTACTGAAGTATCTACCACGAATTCAGTGATGAACCCTCCTATGATTCAATCTAGCCAGTGATAGACAGCACGCATGATCGTATCTCTCGATGCTTCCAGTCTGCACACCAATTCTGGAGTCCACACAATAGGTTTGTCGAGTTTACACCTTCCTTGGCTATATGCTAGTTTCACGGTCCACTCATACAACTCGGTAGGGAAGGATGCAAAGAAAATTTTGTGGATCGTCGTATGTAAGTAGCAATCTAACTACTCTTCCTTTGATAGTCGTGGATTCCTATTTTCCTACGCTGCGAACTCGTGAATATTTTTGCCAAACCACTCTTCAATTCCTTTCTTTGTCGGATTCCAATGATACGACATCAGAAATCTATATGCAGATCCTCGTCCTAGCAATAGAACCATTTGTTGGCTTGTTGGGACCTGACCCAAGTTTCGAGTTTATTAGCCAAACAAATCCTAGTACTACTGGCCCTTTCAGCAATAGTCTGTAGAGGGCGGGCTGAGGTCTCACCCAAAGTAGTATGGAATGGTGCTAGAACTATGTTTCCGCACCCTGGAGATGTCTGAGAGGTTCGAGTCGTCCTTAGTTTGTTCTTGCATGCAAGCTGCCTCGAGCACCTTCCGTTACTCGCGGCCTGATATCCTGCCTTCATGCAACCCTAACCAGGGGTTGTGCTGCACTCTGTGCTATTTCCTGAGATATTATTTATCTTACAATATTAATTAACTACCTTTTCCTACTTGAATGTCTTATAATTAGCAATACAAAGCATTTATTAATACAAGTTCACGTAATAAATAAACAGTATACTTGCAAATTATATAAATCATGCATTAACCCATGAAAAAATACACAGAATTATAGCAAAACTTCTCTTTATTGATCCTTCCAACTGTTACAGACTTGACCTCCCCTTCACACTCAGCTGCAGGGGTCCATGCACTCAACTGTGGACAACTAGCTCTCTGCGCACTCAGCTGCAGAGCCTTCTCCTAATCTACGACCCACAATCACATGTTACACCTTGAATCAATCACTTAGACTTCTCATGCTCGTGTTCTCTTTTTTATTATTTTTTTTACACTTAGAGCCTCGCTCTATTTATACAATCCCATGGTCTGTGGACCATGGGTAGGTCTATCTAGCCGACATTACATTATAAAACTAAGGTGGACAACCTTGTGACTCTATCATACTTTCGCGCCCCGCGCTCACAATTTGCGGAGCTTTACAACAAGATTCAGTCAAAACTTGGGCTTTAAGCCCCAAAACATGACTTTGGGGGGTTCCATGACCAACAATACTATGCTCAGCTCTGATACCATGTAGAAAATCCTATAGATTCACAAGATCATGAAACTTACTAAAGCACAAGACAAGAATCTACTTCTACTTTGAACCAATAGAATCCAATAGATCGATGAAAACAATATGAACAAGAAGAAGATAAGTCAATGGCACATAAGATAAGATGTATCTCGGGAAAGCCACTACTCAAAAACTGTTATATGTATTTCATATATCATAAATATGAGTGAAAATGCAAATCTTGTTCTCACTATAACCATTCCGCACAAATATGCTCAACTCTCTCAGTTCACAATCTAGCTCTTGGCCAACACTTAGCCAATTATGTAGCTCTCAAAGCCCATAATCTCTTGTGTAATTCCTAAGATGAATAGCCCATATTTCAAGGGAATTCATGCTTCCAAAAATGTGCAATCCAAATAGGATCAATCTCTGATGTATGCATGATATTTACACTCTAGTAAATAATACAATTGATAGTACATTGTCTCTTCACTCTAGTCACAATTGGGTCTTTCTTTGAATCGGTAGGCATGCGTTTCTGATGAGGGAATCTTCAATTAACTAGAGTGACACTTGTGGATGCACTAGTGCACCAAGTGACTATTAACTCACTATTAGTTCCACAAATAGTTTGGAACTAATTTAACTTAACTTAACTCAGTAAACTTTGTGATTTGATTTCCAACTCAATTTAAACTCATATTGGACCCCTAAAACTTAGGAAGAACATATAAATGACTACAAAAAGACTTCCAAATCGAAATTCCTAAGTTGATTAAGTTAAGTAAACTTAATTAACTATTTACAAGTTACTATGAGAATAGAATTCGATTTTAATTCTCAGTTTAATTCAAGGAAAAATTAAACTGGAATCTCTTTTTACATTTCTCAACATATATTACCCCTATGCTGATGGAATATACAAGTTGGCTTGTTTAGAATAGAAAAATGGTATTTTGAGGAATATTCCAATGAGGTGTTTTGATGTTGTTGTAGATATATACAAATCATCCAATGGTGAACTCGTATGTGAAAAACTTAGTATTTTTCTTGAACATAAATATAATATTATTAAATCGTTGATTTAAAAATTGGATGATTTGCGGGAAGAACAAAAGAATGATGAATAACCAATTCTAACATTTTGTGCCAATTGTAGAAAGAAACACTTCCTTGGAAAGTGTCCACTTAGTAGCCTAAAAGTTTGTAGAATTTGTGAGGAGGCTCATGCAACAAAACATTTCCCATCACTGCCAGAATTACTAAAGGTACTCAGGAAACCAGGTAAGGAATTGAAGTAACAGCTAGGTATAACTCAAAACCCATCACCAATTAATACTTCGACTAATTCTTATTATCCTAAGTAGGTTCCTTAATAGATTTATAATCCTGCAGTTCCATGGAAAATCTTTGATCCTCCTCCAACTAAATACCTTACTCCATGGCCACATTGGCCCTCTCCATGGACCTCATCCTCAAATAAAATAACCCCATGGACTCAGGAATGGTTTGGATCCCCTTCCCTAGGGAAATTTTTCATGTAAAATCAACAACAACAACCACAATTCCCACTCAAAGCACTACCAATCCTCCTCCATGGTCCCAACTACCTGTGCAACCTTACCCCAATCCATATCCTATTATTTATCATAATCCATACCCAAGCCCTAATCCAAAATCTAATACATACTCTAATTCAAACCTTGGACCTAACACTAGACCACACCCTAATCTAAACCCTAACCCTAGACCTAACCCTAATCCAAAATAGTAGGTTGCACAACAATTTAAAACACCCATTATTCCCATTGACTCCCCTATTGAGTTTGATGATATATGTTTGAGGTTGGGGGAAGGGGTGAGTTTGGAAACATCTCTTATCATTAGAGAACATTCAATCAAGGAAGATCTAATTCAAATACCATTGGAGGAGCAATCTTTGATTGGAACATGTTCTAAATTTGTTGTTGAATCTCAAAACCCTATAATTCCCCTTAACCATTCTTGTGAATATGAAAAGCAGATATTTGAGCCCGAACTTGAGGGATTTTTCTTTTGTCTTTCATTAGATCCTTTATGCCTCCTAGAGAGTGATTATCAAGCTATGGAAGATTTATATGAGTTGGAGAATCATAAATATGTGCATCCCATTGAATCCTAGTTTCAACCAATCATCAACACATCTTATTCCCTCATCATTCGACATCTCTTGGTACCATATCAATCAAATAAAATGGTTTCTCATACTTTGGTATGTGTTGAATCTTATTCTTTAAAAATGAGAGAGGGTATATTTAATATTTTGTTCTGCACATGGCTACATTGGAAGGTGATCTTCCTCTCTTTATATTAGGGTAGGTTATTATTAGAACAATACATAAAAAATCCATTTTAAATAAAGTTGTATAGAAATACTCTTGAAACTACAATTCTTAAGGCACAACTATTGAAATTTCCGTGATTAATTACTCTTGTGCTAAGACTTGTCAAAATAAATTCACTCTTAATGCCTCATATTTTATAAAATGACTTTGATTATTGGCCAATATTATTCATTGGGTTAGTTAGGGGGATTGTTATTGTTATATTTAATACTTTCCATTCATAAGATTAAAAACCTACATCTCGCCTATTCATTCTAATAGACTAAAATCCAAGAAAACATTTCAAGTTGATCTTTGAAGGTATTGATGAAAAGCATCCTGTGGTGGACCACTCCTATAAACCCTAGTGAGATCTCATGAGAACCCTGTCACAATCAACTCGAGGAATATTTCAATCATTATCTGAGATGATTTATTTAAAATGGGTCTTTAAGGTAGAATGACCAACTGCTAAAAAATAGTAATTTAAAAAATTTCACACCATCCCATGCTCTTAAGGAGCATATTTGCCTCCCCACCTATTAAGTAACCTATTTAAGGTTAATTATAATCAGAGTTTCTTTTAAAATGATTAATTGAGGGATGGGAGGTCTCATTACGAGCCAAAATACCATGATCATCAGTCCTAACAAGAATGACATTACCGAAACTAGTCACCAAGGCAGGGTAATGGCTTTCAGTTGTAAAGACAGAAAAAGAGGTCTCATCATGAGTTTGCTTGTTCATTCTTGTTAGTTCTTATGAATGGCACTGTTGTTCGCTGTTTACCAAGCCAGGATAATGGCCTTCAATTAATTTCTAAACAAATATAAATTCTTTCAATTGAATCTGAGTTTATATCTAGTAGATGGGACATAGGCATTTCATGGGTTTAAAAGGAATCCATGTCGAGGCTATAGACGCATGTTGGCAGCAGGGCCATGCCTGTGGTATTAAAGTTAATTTTACACTATGATTTACTTGGTTGTTTTTGTCTTTCCCTAAACCGATTACCATATCTCTATAAGAATGGCTTTAAGATCCTTTTGGTAATGTGCTTTGGAGTTCCATATTTTAGAAATATGAAGGTTTTCATGGATGTGGGACCCTTAGTACAGGTGATTCACTTTGCTTGAACAAGAGGAGCTTGAACTATATGATTGGGTAATGGTAAGATGGTCATCCTGGGAAGGTATTATTTTGTCATCTTTTTTTTCCCTATTTCCATCCATATTTAACATCATATCTTTCAAATCATGTCACTTTTATTTGTAATGAGGATATTGAGGTGGGGACCTACTGATATGTACTTCTCTTGAGATGTTTTGTGGAAATTTTCACAATTGGCTATTTCATGATGACATTATCCCCGAAGTGACAACATTACTAGAATTCCCATGGGAGCCCTGGAATTATATTTTCTTTTGATCAGTCTTAATGAATAAAGATGGACCCTTTTTTAGATTCATTTATTAGGATTAATGTTCATTAATGTTGTTAATGCAAGTCCTGCACTTGATAGAGATCCTGCGCCAAAATGGAAGTATATAGGGACCACTCAATCATTTGAGCTTGCCATGGAGTAAAATGATAGATGAAATTTGTTCAAAACTATTTTGGATCATTTTTTATAGTCAAAGGTGCACTTATCTCTCATTGACTTGATCCTGCACTAAAGAGGAACATTCCTACACTAGAGAGAAACCAATTTGGGGCTTCCATACATTAACACATTTTTGGGAAAATTCGGGAAAGGTTTGTATTCAAAATATTGTTTGAACACTTCCACATCAGTCAAAATGTACCCAGGTCGTACAAATGGATTTTTAGAAATGAATTAATGCTACAGCCCCAAATTCGTAGTAGTGCTCTAACTTCCAACTTCCTCCTCGATTTGCGTGCATATGAAGTCAAATATAAAAATTCTGGAACATGAGTTTTTCTCCCCGAAATTGAGTAGTATTTTGGAGTTTATCCAAAATTATCCACTGTTGGGGAGATACAGAGGGGTCTTTGAGAAATATTTGTAGAATAGGCACCTAGATTTTAAAAAGTAGCCAAATAGTAAACTTCAGACACGAATTCTGAGGCAATGGAGCTGAATCAAAAAATTCCAAGAGATATTTTTGTTTAAAACATGGAAAATAAGGTTTCCTCCAAACATATTTCGAAAATTTGCATCTTCCTAAGAGATACAAAAGGATCTTTGAGGTTGTTTTATTAAAAAATGATGCTTTTTCTAGAATTCCAAAATATACCCAAATTTGCAACATTTGCATTAGATTTGTGTTTCTTCAATTGTATCATTGCTAAAATAGATCTCCCATTCATGACACATTGTTGGGATTCAATCTCCATATTATTTGCAAGGGGCTGGCTTGTCTAAAGCCAAATTTGTAATGTAAAAAAATTATATAAAAAACAAAGCTATGGCTTCGAGTCTAGCTAGAAAACCATTCTTTGTATTCTCATGCGGCTGAGCGGAATGTTGGGGGTTATACCCCCTTCCTCTGATCAATTGGAGATGGACTATTGAATATTTTGATGTATTAAAGACTGAGGTTTCATTAATAAAGCATCAATGTCAGGTTTTATCTTCATTTGTGTTCAATTTTGTTAATGTTTTTAAATACTTTGTAGTTCACTCTTTTCCTTAGAAGGAAATGAGCTAGTTGGCTAGGGCCCAGCCAATATAGTTCGTTATCCTTCAGTTAGTAGCATGGTATGGATGATTTTTTATGACTACATTTGTGGAGTGTGAAACTAGTGTTATATCATTTGCATATCTGTGCACATGTTGTTTATACGCTCTGTTCATTTGATGTATTTGGTTTAAGAGTGAGACAATCTAGATATGGAGTGAGTTTATTTCATGATACTATGTATTTTGATTAACTTATTACCACAAATATATGATCAATCTTGAGGTTTCAAAGTTATAACATTGGTCTTTGGTAAGGTTAGATCTTCAAAACCTTTCCATTGTTGGGGATACATAAACCAAGGCTGCTTTGGCCTTATTCCAAATATATTCGTGATTTGAGATGCTTTTAACCTTGAAGAACTAAAATTTGTCGGTTCATTCACATGTTGTTTTTTAGTACAGGAACGACGCAGTTTAGTGAAAGAACAAGACATTATAGTTCATAAACAAAGTCTTTTTATATATGTCTTGGCTATTGAAGTATTTTGAGTTGTTTACTTGATTGATTTTCTTCAAATTTTAAGGTCATTCCATTGATGGTGATTATAAGAATGTTCATGTACTGATATTTTACTACGGTTATTCATTTTGAATGCATAGTAAATGATGCAGAGTGTTTTATTTTTGCTCCCAATACAAGAATAGAGTATAGGAACTCTTCAATATTTCCTCGTACAGGAACAAAGTGCAGGAACTATTTTTTCTTTCCTATTTTAGGAACTGAGTGCAGGAATTAAAATAACTAGAGAATAAGATTGTGCAAGAATGTTTTGACATTTTGCGTGATTCGCTTAAGCACTCTTGTGCGATTGAAAGGATTGAAGCATGTGTTTTTTGATGCTTTTGATTATTTATCTAATTTGAAATCTCAGTTTTATTGATAAGTTAACGATTGAAGTAGCTAGTGTCAAAATAAATCTAGCGATTTTTCTTTTAATGAAATTGTAAAATCTAGTGTAGGAATTGAATTGAGAATTTATGCATTATTTTCTGGAGCTTAGAACATCGTTAATGGTTTTGTAGGATCAATTTTTATGGTCTCACTTTTAATGAATACTTTTGACTGCAGGATTGCAGTGGATAATGATTGTTATTTGCAGGACAAATTCAGGTTTTGTTTTGCATGTTGCTAGAGTCTTTCTCTAGAATTTCTAATGCTACGTCTCGAAGTCCACAGACCCTGAATTGACATTAAATGTTGGTCTATTAATACACCATATACTACACCCAACATGATTCTCACATCCATGTATTTAATTGAATTCCTATTGAAAAATTGAGCTAGTTGCATAGATGGTAAAAATATATTTGGAGGAAGAATGGCTTCTTTTTCATAAACATGGAAGTATGGGGAGTTCCCTAATGATTTTTTAGGAGTCACTATATTATCCCATAAATCATTTGAGAGTATTGTACCAATTTCTCTGATGGTCTTGTGCAATTTTATCAAGTTTTTGAATTAGGTTTTTATTCGTAGAGTCTTCCAATCCATTTCCCTGAGGGTAACAATTGGTAGAAATTTAATTGTAATTCCATTATAAAAAAAAAAAAACTTAGTTAGTATAAGGGATGGGAAATATGAAACACTAATGAATACAAAGTATGTAAGAACATCAAACCTAGACATAATATTATTTTCAACAAAATATAATACTCAATTATCATTAATTATTTTAAGTGGAGTTGCCTCTGTCCACCTGGTGAAGTAATATGAAGCAGTGATAATATATTTATGTAGTTGAGATGAGTTAGGATTGATCTCACTAATAACATCTATACCCCATTTTCCAAATGGGCCTTCTACCTCAACAAGTTGTAGAGGAAAATCATGTATTTTTTCTCTTCTTGAAGTTGTTTGACAAGTTTTACACTTTCTTGCATAAGCATAGTAGTCTTTGAATGGAGTTGGCCAATAGTAACCAACTTGAAGAATTTTCTTTGCAGTCATCTCTCCACCAAAATGCCCATTTGTTGGTACATCATGATGTTCAATGAAGAGTTTTCTATATCACACTCTTCCAAACATCTAAGTAAAACTTTGTCATAATTATTTCTAAAAGGCACTTGTTGGCTTGATGGGCCCTGACCCAGGTTCAGCGTTAGTCAACCAAGAAAATCCCTACACCATTGGCCCTTTCGGCATCAATTCACAGAGTGCAGACTGAATTCTCACCCGAAGCAGTATGGGGGGATGCAAGAACCAAGTTTCCACACTCTGAGATGGTTGTGATGTAGTTTTATACCTTAACTCAGCCTTCGCGCAGATCGATAAGCCTTTTAGAGCTTATCGATATTCTTCTCTGAGTCATCCTTTGGACCTCTATGAAGGTCTACAACCATCCTTCGCGTACCCTAACCAGGAAAATCAAGCACTTACGCACCTTTGTAATTACTCTTACTTCTGTATTTACTCAGATTAGATTAAGCATCGACAACCTTAACATGTGTTTATGATTATCTTCACGTAAACATATATCTTTACTTGCATTTATATAACAAAGAGAATCATATAGATTCTCTCATCGGAATGGAATTAAAACATAAACCCAGTGTTCAACATAACATAATTACATCCATTTAATAGAAGTAAAATACACAGGTAATTCCAGAATACTTCTCTTTATTAATAATTCAGATCTCCAGTACAGACTCTAACTACCCTGCGCACACAGCTGCATGGATCCGCACACTGAGCTGTAGACTTCTACCTTAGGCCTCTTTGCACATAGCTGTAGAGCCTCCCTCCTATGCTAAGACTCTTTGCTCTTAGCACTCACAGACCCATTACATCAACTCTTTAGATCCTTCCTTAACTAAACTTCTAAGAGACTCTTCTAGGACTTATTTTTATACAATTCCATAGTCCGTGGACCATGGGTAGATCTCCTAAATCCGACATGAATTATACAAAAGAAGAGCGGAAACCCTTAATGACTCTTTACGTCTTCATGCTCTGTGACCACAAAATCCAGAGACTTTACATTCTTTTCTACAAAATTTCGCTTTCTGCCCCAAAAGTTGGGCTTTTGACCCCAAAATTGACTCTAGGGGAACCCATTCCCAACAGGCCCCCAACACAAACATGGTGACTCACCCTCGATTCACTCTGTCAGCATAGAGATCTTGTCACAAAGACCTCCCATCTCCAGTTGTACCATTGTGACTTCAGCGGTGCACTTTGTTGCCGCCTGTTTCACCTACTCAACAAATTGCTCCGCTGGCCCTGTGCTATCTGCTTGTATTTTATATTGTGTTTCATGAAAAATAGTCAGTTTTCCTTCAATGGTGGCTGTGATCATGTACGCTTCGTGTAGCCAAGGCTTCAATCGAGCCTTTAGTATTGCCTCATTGTGTTGTGTTGTGTCCACCTGTTCTTTAAGCGCCTTTGCTTCCTGCAACTTCGTTAACCTTTGTGTAATGGCGATGGTACGCGTCATTGCTTTAACTTCATCATACCTCTACTATTGCAGTTCTCGCACCACCATTTCCAACCTCTACACATTGGGATCCTCCTGTAGGCTAGCGACTAATTCGAGTGACTTCTCAAATAGCGCAGTGCAATCCTTCACCGCGGCATCTACAACTGCTACTACATATTTGACAGCAGCCTTTTGTTTCTCTTTCACTTTTGGTGGAGTCAAACGTTGGGCCCTCAACTTGAGCTCTTTAATCTTAAGTTTCTGTTCAAACTAAACCTTAGCCAGCTCTTTTCTCACTTCACGCACTCCAGCGACGACCTTCCGAATTCTCACATCCACTGGCCCATCTTTAGGAATATCTGCTTGTATTTTATATTGTGTTTCATGAAAAATAGTAAGTTTTCCTTCAATGGTGGCTGTGATCATGTACGCTTCGTCTAGCCAAGGCTTCAATCGAGCCTTTAGTATTGCCTCATTGTGTTGTGTTTTGTCCACCTGTTCTTCAAGCGCCTTTGCTTCCTGCAACTTCGTTAACCTTTGTGTAATGGCGATGGTACGCGTCATTGCTTTAACTTCATCATACCTCTACTATTGTAGTTCTCGCACCACCATTTCCAACCTCTACACATTGGGATCCTCCTGTAGGCTAGCGACTAATTCGAGTGACTTGTCAAATAGCGCAGTGCAATCCTTCACTGCAGCATCTACAACTGCTACTACATATTTGACAGCAGCCTTGTGTTTCTCTTTCACTTTTGGTGGAGTCGAACGTTGGGCCCTCAACTTGAGCTCTTTAATCTTAAGTTTTTGTTCAAACTAAACCTTAGCCAGCTCTTTTCTCACTTCACGCACTCCAGCGACGACCTTCCAAATTCTCACGTCCACTGGCCCATCTTCAGGAATATCTAGCTCTAGAGCAGTCCTTCATGCCTCAGCCACTACCTTGGTCGTGCACTCATTATTTTCTGTGATGGCCTTAAGGAGATCAATGGAAGATTTCTTCTATACATCCATCTAATTGTTGTTCACCTTCTACTCACTGATAATTTTAAGTGCGCGCAATTCTCGAGCCCGAAGTTCCACAATCACACCATCCTGCAGAGTTTGAAGGGCTTCACTTCGAAGCATAGCCAATTTTAGCCCAACCCCCTTATGGGCGCTGACAGTGGCCTTGTTAGCTTCTTCTTCTGTAATCAGCGCTCCATCTGGTAATGCTATGGCTCGGAGATCTAGTGTGTGCACCCTTTCTGCTGCTTCTAAAGTGCCAGCGCAAAACTAGTTGATGTCGCGCTACTTCACCCCACACTAGTCTATTCCTATGATGCCTAGATCTACAGCTCACATAGACCCCTTTGAATGGCACTCAAGGCTTGTTTTTACTTCTGCTCAAACTGCTACAACAGTTCAATAGTCACATCCCTCACTGCATCGTCAATGTCATTCGAATCACCTTTCATCAAGGTGATTGGGTGATCTAGGTTTGAGTGTGACAACGGACCCTTCCAAGACCTTTTACTTTCATGATGTGTTAAATTGAATTTTTATAAGAACATAAAGGAATACATTTGCATGTTGTAAAGAAGAGGAACATGTCAACCATCAGCAACATAAAAATGTAAGTCATTGATAACAGAGTTCGTCCAGGAGGGACTACGTCTCCGGGCCCTAATGTTAAGATGGTGTAGGCCGCTGCATTAAGTGTTGTCAATAGTAATGATGTACATAAAATGTGTTTTCGTTATCATACTAGAAAATTCCCTCACGTAGGAGTGGCGCTAAAAGATGTTCCACTATGTGAACTCTCAGTCAAAAGACTCCTAGCAGTATGACACAAAACTCATGCACGATAAGAATCCCGCCTACATGGCATAAAAGGGATCTCAAAGAAAACATGCATGGCGACACATGAGTATCCCCTCAACATAAAACAAAGGGATCTCAAAACACAACATGAAAAATCATGATAATAAGTACATCACACAGATGATTCCGCATCACATCAAGCAGAAATCATGAAAATGAGTAAGAAACAGGATCCCACATCAAACATCAAGCACGGACCTGTGTAGCACAATGCATAGCAAAATAAGTACATGAACACTGCATATACCTCACAACCAAAGGCCATCTGAAGCAGCGGATGTCAAACTATTGAAGCTGCTCAGAACATTGATCTCACAACATCAATCGCATGGAAATGGTTGCTCGCACATGAATGCTAACACCTGCATTCCACTTAGAAAAGTGGCTGAAGAATGGAATGAGCAAATGAGAAATCTGAACACACCATCAGATTTGTGGCATCGAATAGTGCAAAATCGACCAACCAATTTTTGAATTCTCAAAAATTGAGAATTTGGGGCTCAAGAAATCTTTTAGGTTCCCCCTAGATTCCTCAAAGATTCTACTCCATAGGTGGACTGGAAATCTGCAACTCCAAAGGTGAATCTGACCTTGCCGTTGTTATCCCTGCGAAAAACCATGAAAAACGACTGTAAACTTGACTACATTTTGACATGGAAAAAAATTACCTCCTCAGGAAAATTGCAAGGATCATGGTTTCACTCTCTATTTCTGCAGTGATCATGGTTCCACCTGCACACTGAAAAATAACTGAAAATGTAGAACTTAGATGGAGACACAGACAGTTCCATTGCATTCGTGGTGTCGAGAAGCCCTAAAACCATATAAAATTTGTCAAAATCTGAAAAAGTGAATTGATCCACGTGGCTCCAGAGACACACAGGACAGAGGGCTTATGAACACTCAAAAATCAAAGTGCTCAAAATGACTTAAACCTAGGACCAGAGTGTAGATCTCGTCGTCCTAATCGTGGAGGTGCGAACGGTTTGTTAATCTGAGCTCGTATGAGGGAGAACGAGCCAGTCAAATTTTTGGTCAAAGTTGCGTTGTGGGCCAAGTTTAAGTGTCCTACAATTTGACCAACCCCAAGGCATGAAACCTAGCTCCCGAAATTGGTCGAAATTGTGGCCTCATTAATTTTCCCTATATCCCTAATTTTCTAAAACTTTGAAAATAACCCGCCTCTTTAAAAATAAAAAAATATATAAATGAATGGCGGGCCACCACCCCCGCCACCCCAAAAAAACTACATGACAAAAAAAAATTGTTATAAGGCTGATCGACCATGACCCCCACCGGCCTAACCCCAAACCTTAGAAAATTGAAATTAAGTTTGGCTCGGCGGCCATCACCCTGCCAAGCCGTCCACCATCCATATAACTGTTTATGTTATATTAATGGGGTGGGCACCGGCCACCTTCGGTGGACCCAGCCCACACCCCTGCAAAACCTCACATCACTAAAAATACAACACCACGAGATTAATCCGGGAGCTGGTGGGGGTCGAACCTACCCAGCCCATGTGGTTGGCCCCCAAGCGGGCGGCTCCATTAACATTTAATATGGCCCAACGTACCACCTTAAACATCAAAGCGCGCCAATGCAAGTGGATACAGATTCATGGGGGCAAGTCGCCCAATGCGGAACTGACCCCCCACTTAAATCATTCGGTTTTAACTTAAAACTAAAAATGTGTTTAAAAAAAAGGGAGGGGCAGGGTTTGACCACCCAACCCCTCCTCAACCAGTTACCTCATTTACCATTATGCCAAACAAATTTCTTGTTTAATCTGCCAACAAATTTACATAAACCCAGTTTCTTTTAGTATGCCCAAGCAGATGGAAGAACCAGGAGAAGGCACGGATTTTGAGACAAAGGAGGCAGAATCTAGGCACACAGTTTGAGGCAGCGTTTTGCAGGAGGGGTGAAATTTCACTTTGTCAAATTTTGACAAATTTTATATCGTTTTAGCACTTCTCGATGCCACAAACACAATGGCATTGTCCATGTCTCCATCTGAGTTCTGCATTTTTCGGTCATTTTTCAGTGTGCAGGTGGAACCATAATAGCTGTAGAAATAGGAAGTGGAACCATGATCCTTGCAATTTTCTCGAGGAGGTAATTTTTTTCCATGTCGGAATACTATCAAGTTTACAGTCGTTTTTCATGGTTTTTTGCAGGGGTCACAATAACGAGGTTAGATTTTCCTTTGGAGTTGCAGATTTCCAGTCCACCTATGGAGCAGAATCTTTGAGGAATCTAGGGGGAATCTAAAAGATTCCTTGAGCCCTAGATTCTCAATTTCTCAAAATTCAAAAATTAGACATTCGATTTTGCACTATTCGACACCAAAAATCTGATGGTGTGTTCAGATTTCTCATTTTCTCATTCTATTCTTCAACCACTTTTCTAAGTGGAATGCAGGTGTCAGTGTTCATGTGCGAGCAACCATTTCCATGTGATTGATGTCGTGAGATCGATGGTCCAAGTAGCTTCAACAGTTTGACATCCACTTCTTCAGATGGCCCTTGGTTGTGAAGTATATGCAGTGTTCATGTACTTCTTTTGCTATGCATTGTGCTGCATAGGTCCTTCCTTGATGTTTGATGTGGGATCCTATTTCTTACTCATTTTCACAATTCCTGCTTGATGTGATGAGGAATCATCTGTGTGATGTACTTATTGTCATGATTTTTCATGTTGTGTTTTGAGATCCCTATGTTGTTATGTTGAGGGGATACTCATGTTTCGCCATGCATGTTTTCTTTGAGATCCCTTTTATGCCATGTTAGCGGGATGCTTATTGTGCATGATTTTTGTGTCATACTGATAGGAGTCTTTTGACTGAGAGTTCATGTACTGGAACATATTTTGGCACCACTCCCACATGAGGGAATTTTCAAGAATGATAACAACATCACCTTTTATGAACATCATTATTGTTGATAGCACTTAATGCAGCGACCTACACCATCTTAACACCAGGGCCCAGAGACGTAGTCCCTCCTAGACGAACTCTGTTATCAACAACTTACATTTTTATGTTGCTGATGGTTGACATGTTCCTCTTCTTTACCACATGCACATGTATTCCTTTATGTTCTTTTAAAAATGAAATTTAACACATCACTAAAGTAAAAGGTCTTGGAAGGGTCTGTTGTCACACCCAGACCTAGATCATTGGGTCGAGGCATGTTTTGTTGGCCTTGGACTTCTTCCTCGGCCCTACTTTCTCTTGTTCCATGTTGCGATTAACCCAGAATGGAGTAGTCTTCAGGTCCGCTCCTCCCTATTCTGACTATTTTCTTCCTCCTTTGTCTCTAAGGAAGGAGACTTCTAACTCCTCTTAGAGTTGCGCTCCTCCTCTTCTTCCTGCCCTTTTGTCTTCTTTTTGGCAGTGCGCTCTACCTTGGCTTTGTCCTCAGCCTCCTTCTTCCTCTTCTCAGCCAATTATTCCATCTTCAGTCTAGCCTATTCCTTTTTTCGCTTCGCTGCAGACTTGCTAGACCCACTGACAACTCCAAGGCTATGCGCCAATGTGTCAGCCAACAGTCAAGGACTGTTGCGATTGCATCTTCCGTGGCCAGGTATGGAAGGTCATATCACTTTTGATCAGGGTCCTTCCGCACTTGCATGGATACATGGTGGAAGTCTACCTTGAACTCCACATACTCTATGAACTGTTCAAAGATAGTCGGTGATAACTGTGGCTTGCTGTTGATAGCCATGTTGATACTCATCTCCATCAAGATGAAAAATATCTTGTTGTCCTTGACCCTTTGGGGGTCCTTGGTGGCACATAGCGAAGCAAAATTCACTGCTTCCATTAATTCCTGCGTGATCGGAGAAAAATCACTATCCTTCGGTAACTCCCATGCGACCAGTACTATGGACAGAAGCAACCATGCATAGTGAAAAGTTTTGCTTTGATCTTGTGCCTCTCTGTAGTTCACAAGGAACTCGTTTCAGAGGTAGTGCACCCAGTTGAACTTTACACCCTCCACGCACTAAGCTGTTAATGATACAACTGGTGTCGGCACTTCATCTGTGTGACACTTCCTCATAATTTTACCAACTAGGATCTGGGTGGCTACTTTGACCACGAGGTTATTTATGCTAGAGATGGAGTAGCTGTGTGGATTCTTGGCAAGCTTAAATTTTTCCTTCATTTCTTAGGCGAGGTCGCGCTCACTTGTATTTTCGCCAAATTCCATGGTCGGATATAATCCTGAATGTGGCAGCCGAGTGATCCTATGCCTTAGCATGTCAATGATCAGTATTGGTTCTTCTAAACACTGGCACTCATCGTGCACCAAGCATAGCAGTTGTTTGATCACTATCATGGTTATGGGCGTGTGGTCGTAATGCAACACTCGTAGCATGTTTAGCAATGCTACCTTGTACACCCCTTTTATCCACTTCCTTGGCTCTAGCGCGGTCACACTAGAGTCCTTGTAGAAGACACAATGCATGAATTGATCAGTTGCTAAGTGGGGAAAGCACTCCATATCATTCAAATCCTAATCCTCCTGCTTTAAATGGGGGACGCACACCAGGTGCAGTCCTTCAAATTTGATCTTGTTCTGCAGAAACAGTGTATGTAGTGTGATTTTTCTCTCATTAATTTCCTTTGGGACCTTTACCTTGCCACGGTGCAGAGTAATGCATTTGGGAAATTTAGAGATGGGGTCGTACCCCTCAATGTCAATGTCCCTAGCTCCCATGTCAATGTCTTCCTCACCCATATGGATTTCTTCAATGTCTTCTTGAGGTTCCAGTTCAACTACCTTGCCCTTCTCCTATGTGGTGGGATTTTCCTTCTACAGGTGTTTTCTGGGTGACACGCGCACCGGCGGTGTCAATTTCTACTTATATTTCTTCATTTTTAGACCCTCTTTGGTTGGCATAGGCCTTGCCCTGGGCAATCTCGGTGATTTGGGTACTTCCGCAGGTACTTCAACATTTTCAACCTCTGGGGTAGCTCCCTCAGCTACCATTGCTACCTCTGAGGCAGCTCCCTTAACTACTATTGCTACCTCTGGGGCAGCTCCCTTAGCTGTGTTGAGTTATGTTATATTCTTTCCACGACTAGCCCACGTAGTTAACCAGGGGGTTAGAGGGGGGGCGGAGCCCCCCTTCGTTGCGCCGATTGTGTAGCCAGGGCGGGGGGGGGGAGGTCATAGGGGGTTTGAGGTGTACCCGTAACCCCACTTTATGGTGTCCAGGGCAGCGCCTCGAAAAATTTTGGTTTTGGACCCTATGTTAGGTTGGGCGGACCCACCTATGGTTTTGTGCATGATTTTCACACATGTTTTTGGACGC
>APFE030515511.1:39088-59107 GCA_000404065.3 Pinus taeda
GTGAACATTACTCTCTGAATAATAAAATCATTGCTATTCTGTGTTCTGGGTATATTTTCTTCGCATATTCTGTGTTCTAGGTATATTTTCTTCGCATATTCTTTATTTGGGTATCATTTTCAGGTTAAGAGCATAACAGCCAGTCCTTACTCAACATGCGCATCCAGTGGCATATCACAATGAATCACTTTCAGACATAGTCCGGAAGTATCCCACTTATGACAAAGATATGTATTCCATTGTGCAAGTCTCCTAACAATGGAAGCATTACATTTTGGGGAAGGAAATGGTCATCCACACAGACCATCGGCCCCTGTAGTTCATACAGTCAAAAGGGAAGTTTCAAAATGATCTCCATCAGAAGTGGTCCACATACCTGGAACAATTACATTTTAATATCAAGTATAAGAAAGGCAACACCAATAATACTGTAGATTACCTCAATTGACCACCGATCATGGCGTTAACCACTGTGCTCAACTCTTATGGGCACAAGACTTCTGATTGGCCACTTCTCTACAAAAGAAACTCATAATTCAGTCACACATACTAGACACTCTTGGAGGGTCAAAATGTTCTAGATTGTCGCCTCTAGGATGCCCTGTTATGCCATCTGGGTCACCTTTGTGTTCCTTCAATTGAGTGTGCCAAGATGATTTAGGAAGCGCACTATAGTCAGGCTACTGAGCATTTCAAGGTCAAGAAAATTGTGGCAGTAGTGCATAAGTATTTCTATTAGTCGAATCTTTGACATGATGTTGAGAAGTAGATTAGATCCTACAGTGCCTCTACCATTGCTAAACTAAACATCAAGAAGAAAGGCCTCTATACTCCGTTGCCTACCCCTAATCAACCTTGGGAATCCATCTCCATGGATTACATGTTGGGCCTTCCTTCTACTAAGCATGGAAATGACTGTGTTTTTGTGGTCATTGATAGGTTCTTAAAGATGGCCATTATGGTAGCCTGCAAGAAGAATATCACACTAGAAGCCACTACTAAACTATTCTTTGAAGCAGTGTGGTTACACTTTGGGATCCCACAGTCTATCATCTCTGATCAAGACAATATATTCCTTAGTACATTTTGGTCTAGTCTCTGGTTGATGCTGGACACCAAACTCACTAAGTCCATAGCCTTCCATCCCCAAATTGATGACCAAACATAGGTTGTCAACAAGATGATTGTACACATTCCATGCATGTACAAACCAAAGCATCCATACACATGTGATGAGAGCCTCCCCTATGTTCAATACAGAAATAACTGGGCTCTCCACAGCTTGACTGACCACAATCCTTTTCAAGTCGGCTTGGGATTCCAACCACTATGTCCCACTGATGTGGCCATGCCATTTGCAGCTACTCAAGCAGATTCGACTCATGTCCAATCTGAAACAGAGAAGGCAAAAAGCTTTATTGAGCACATCCAACATATCCTCCAGCAATTCCATGACATTCTGGAGAAATCAAATGCCATGTACAAGCAGTGACATGATCAACATCAGGTGACACAATTTTTAAGTGGGTGACAAAGTCTAGTTGCATTTGCAAAAGGAACGCCTTATTAGAGCTTATCAGAAACTCAGACCACTCTGATATGGTCCTTACACCATTACCAATGTTGTGGGAGACAATGCATGTGAGCTCAAGATTCCCCCATTCCTTAGCCTGCACCTAGTGTTCAATGTGAACTACCTTCGGCCATACTTTCCACCATTACTAGACACATGTGTCATTGTAGAACAACTCACACCAAAAAAATTAATTCCAAATTGCAATGAAAAAGTTGCAACTGATCAGATTATGGATACAAATATCAAGCACACTTGCCAACAAAACATCCAACTGTATCGAGTTGTCAAAGCAGGCCAACTCCTTCACTAGGGAAAGTGGCTCACCATGGACCAATTTCAACATAATTTTCCTCATCTCATGGAGGAACTCAACACATTGGGGACCATTTCTTCCTAATGGGGGATGAACGATCTAGGTGGATATTGATGGACACCCTCCAATTCCACTTAGACCTCACCATTGTTTCTTTCAGTTTTTCAGTTTTTGTAGCACAATTTGCTATTTTTGGCAGTTTTTCAGGTCCTGAACTTTCGAAGCCATTTTGAGTCCCTAAACGATGTATTTTGGGAAAACTGCGAGAAACATGGGTCCATGAGTTAAGGTTTCTAATCCTAAAGTTGTAGTCCTCTGATAGATCTTTCTAATGAGGTATTTTGCGTGTCAAACGTAGATTGTATGCCAAAGTTACGACCCTCGGAAGTTGATGTACCAATTTACCCAAAATGGGGCCCATAGTTTGGTGCTTCATCTCCTAGGGGTAGGGTTTTGGATGTTTAGTGTTGGGCATGGAATCGCCCCCACAGCATGTTTTGGGGTTCAAAGCCCAAGTTTTGAGTTGATCTTGGTGTAAAGCTCCACGAGTGGCAAGCATGGGGCACGAAAGTATAATACAGTCATAGGGTTGTCTGCCCTAGTTTGGTAATGTAATGTCGGCTAGATAGACCTACCCATGGTCCATCGACCATGGGATTGTATAAATAGAGCAAGGTTCTAAGTGTAGAAAGGAGAGAGAAAATAGAAGAGAAGAAGGAAAAGTCTAAGTGATTGAGTCACAATGCAAAGTGTGTCTTTGGGTCGTAGAGTAGGAGAAGCCTCTATAGTTGAGTGCGCAGAGGCCTAATAGAGTGCGCAACCGAGTGCGTGGACCCTTGGTGATGAGTGCACAGGGTGGATTTGAGTCTGTTATCGTAGAGGAGATTAATAAAGAAAGGTTTTGTTACCAATTCTGTGTATCTGTTCCGAGTTATTATATGGTTGATACCATTTGCAAAATATTGTTTCTTTATTGCGCGCACTTGTATGAATGGTGAATCTTGTTAAGTATAATCAAAATCCTACAAATAAGCTAAGTTAATGAACTAATATTGGATTACTATTAAGGATTTGGGCAATAGAACTATTTGGCCCCTAAGTAGGGTTGCGTAAAGGCAACATCTCAGGCTGCAAGGAATAAGTAAGTGCACGTAGCAATGTCCACGGAGGGTCAAACCACAGACCACTTGAAACCATCAGACATCTCCAGGGTGCAGAAACATGGTTCTAGCACCCTCCCCTACTACTTCAGGTGAGACCTTAGTCCGTGCTCCACGTACTGTTTCCGAAAGAGCCAGTAGTACTGGGATTTGTTTGGCTAAATCACCTTTGAACCTGGTTCAGGCCCCAATAAGCCAAAAAATGGTTCCATTTCTGGGGCCACGATCTGCATGAGGGATGTCAAATGTTGTGTCAATGGAATTTAATGAAGAAAGAAATTCAAGGGTGGTTGGATAGAAATATTCATGAGTTCACGACATAGGAAAATAGAAATCTGTGAGTATCAAATGAACAATGGTTAGAGTGCTACCTATATACGGAAATCCACAAAATTTTCTTTGCATCCTTCCCCTCTGAGTTGTATGAGTGGATCACAAAGCTAGCAGACAGTTAGGAAAGGTGTAGGCTTGACAAACCAATTGTGTGGACTCCAGAATTGGTATGCAGACCAAAAGAATCGGAAGATACGATCGCGCACGCCGTGAAACATTGGCTCAATCGAATTATAGGGGGGATTATCACCGAATTCACAGTATACATGATTGTAAGCTAGAGCGAGGTAGAATGATGCTTCCTTAAAGGGCTGCGAGGTAAGTACAATAAATATTTGAACACTTGGATTAAAATGCTATTGTGTGAAAAGCGATTTATGCGAATAAATTGATGTTTAGGGCTCGGGGAGTGGGAGGATCTATAGAAATGAAGGTAGCACAGAGATAGAGAATAGCCCCTTGATTTCACCTCGGCAAGAAATCAAGGAAGAGCTCATGAAAGTTTCACCAAGAAGTGTGATCAGTCTGATAAGGCAGTGAATTCTGTGCATACCACCTCCACCTACACCACCACTAGCCTCACAACCTTCACCCCCATTTCTTCCCACACCACCTCCACTGCCACCATAGTTCAATATGGCAAGCGCGATAAAATTTACAATGTTCAAAGGAGTAGGGAATGAAGATCTAGACCAATTCTGGTTCGTAGTAAAAGTGGTATGGAAAGCACAAGAAGTTGTGGATGACAATATAAAGAAGGCAACACTGGTAAGCACATTGTAGGATCGTGCACTGACTTGGTACATTAAACATTTTAATGATCATTCAAACGTGGGGATCGTAGACATCTAGGTTGCACTGAACAGGGAATTTAGCAGGCGAAAATCAGAGACACAATCGATTATTTGGTTTAAGGAAATCACTATGCTTCCAAGCGAGATCCCCTGGGAGCTGGATCAAAGACTGAAGAGTATGATTCGCAAATCCAACATGACCTTGACAGATGGACAACACCATGCATGGTTTGTAGCATCACTAATGTGCATCTAAGGACCGCACTGTCGTAACAAAAGTTATCCACCCATGCCAAAGATTTGGAGATTGTAATGAGACTGCATGAGACCCCAATACAAGATCCTAACTTGGGAGTCCAACAAATCCATGTGCAACTGAAAAATTTGTGTCTGGAAATGCAGAGTTTGAAACAGGACAGGACAAATCACCCAAAGGCGTGTGAGGAGGTATGGTGCATAAAGTGCAAGGGACATGGACAGGACAAGGACCATTGTCCAATCTTCCTGAACTACTTCTCGGGAGGAGGGTCGATGCCATTAAGACTAGAAGCACAAGTAGGACCAAGTGCAACGCCTGCATTATTATGAGTGTTTTTGAGAAAATTATTATTTCTAAGAAATGCTAACCCTCTAGGTTTGGTAGCTAACCTAGAAACAACAATAAAAAAAATTCACTTTTTTTCCTATGAATGACATATAAGAGAAAGATTATGAAGAGCCAACCTATAACTTCCGTTTGATTCCTCACTTGATTTCTCTCCCCTTTGGCTGATCTCGTTGCTCCTCCCTGTACTTAACATGCTTGGAGAGTGCCTGTGCAATTATAGAAACATAGACCCGTCAAAGCATAATGATCTATAATTCATAAACATCACATAATCGAAGATAAACATATAATTGCATTGAAATATTACACAATCATAGGGGAAAAATCTTAAAAATCTTTATTAGTAGAAAGGAGGATTACAACCCATAAGTTCGATCCAGCACCATCCTCCCAGCTTCAAACCTTCTTCACCTCATGAACAACAAGAAATTCTGACATTACAACAATACTTTGCCTCAATACTAAAACCATCAGCACTTCCTTATCACTCAGAAATATTCAGCCCCCAAATCTCTTGGATGAGGGATCCATTTATAGATGAGTGAAGGAGGTTGAGTCATCATGATGATGATGAATGCCTTTCTATTTTTAGGAATTGGTTCCATGAAAGAGGGGAATAGGTGGATGTTTCCTAGTTCCTTTAGTTATCCTTGGGCGAACTTAGAGGGGCAGGTGGCAAAAGAGAAGCTCTAGAGGTTTCCTTGAGTAACTGATTCTTCAAACTCTCCTAGAATTTTGTCTAAGCTCGACCATCACACCCTAAAGAGGGACAAACTATGATGCATAGTGTTAGTGCCTAAATCTACCTCAGACTGAGAAAGGTAGGATCTAAGATAACATCAAACCACGCTTAACCTGGTAGCTAGCCCTACCAGGTTAGGAGAGGGCTCTCTCCTTGTCAATCTCAGCAAAATATGATCAATGAGGCATGATATGACTTGATATGAAGACTGATTTTAGGCTAGGTATTTGTTTAGAAGAGTTTAATTGAATTTGATGATGTTTTGTTGGCTCGAATGTGAAAGGCAGATTTAGGTCTGGGGAATGAGGCTCAGTTTTGCAGAGATATCTATGGGGCAAGGTAGGAAAATTGTTTGTTACTTCAAATTGAATGAGATGGAGAGCTTTTAGACAGGTGAGGAGTTGAAGAGGGAAAGAAAGTCTCAGGGATCTTCTTCAAACAACTGAGAAACATAAATAACTAAACAAACCCTAGGTAGAGCAGTACAAATCAATGTATTCTACCTTTATACTTGTTTGATTTAGTTGAGATGAAGAAAAGAGAGATGATGGTATACATAAAATAAATGTAAACTTACAATTATAGAAGGAAACACAATACCAAAGCAAGATGCTACAAGAATCCCATAAAGTGCTTCAAACCCTAGTCTATTCCTTAGCCAAATTGCTGAAATGAGTATACAATGAAGCTCCAAGCTTTCCCAAAAGTACAACATTTGCTAATGACTAAAAAATTACAAGATATAGGCAACTAAAAACTCATCCTAGCCTCTAGGTGTCGAGCTCATAAGTTTATGAGCTGTTCCAAAAATAGCTTGCCTCTAAAAACTAGGGAACTGATTCATTCAGTTGCAAACTACCTTTTCATGGATGAATCTACCTCCATGAGTGAAAATTTAACATAATTACAACAAAATCTATCAAGTCACATTAAATTACATCATGATTTTGACTATTATAAAGATAAAAGTCAAACTGTGAAGAAATTAGGCAAAAAAACAGAGGTTTTTGGCCAAAATGAGCAAATTTCCTCCTATGGGCCACGCTGATTTCCCTGTGCGTAGCTCCTTTTTGAAGCTAATTTTGGAGGCCTTCCTAGTGTCCAAATTTTCTCCAAGTGGGCGTGTTGGAAAGGTCTTCCTGTCTACATTCCATACAAGGTGGAATTTATGAATTTGGCCTCCATTTGCCCCTTCAAAACTAAGTTCTCCCAACACTGCTTCTTGTGTGTCCAAAAAGGGGCAGAAAGGTCACTTTTGAGGTGTTTTTGACCTTTTTGGAAGCTAAAAACATGTCAAACTTTCTTGGCCATTTGTGGGAATTTATATTTTTCCATGAAAAATCCAAAAATTTTGAGTTTTCCTCAAAAGGAGGTCCCTAGAAAAAGCGCGCGCTAGGTGGTGCGGCACATCAGGCAAAAAAACCTATTTTTTAGGCCAAAAATTTCAAAATTGCAAAAAGTGTCCCAAATTTCTTGAAATTTGGGCTGAGTGTCCTTCATTAAGTGTTTTGTTGGGCCAAGGAAGCCTCAGCCAAGATCTAAAGTCTATCTTGCTCTTTTCGCTTCCTTGATTGTTTCTTCAACTTGGCCTTGAAGTTCCTGATTCTTGCTTTGCACACTTTGTTTCTTGCCAGTTAGTGGTAGGACATGTGCCTCAACATAGTTTTCTCTTTGTTGGCCTTCTCAAGCAACTTTTCCAAGTGGATATTTTCCCTCTCAAGCCGTGACTCACGATCAGCATTGGTTTCTTGTTCAAGTGGTGTCAGCTTGACTTTCCTCCTCTTGGTAGCTTGCCAATTTTCTTGTATGTTTTGTAGCTCCATAATGGTTTGCTGATCCTATAGCTGTTTTTTTCTTTGCTCCAGATATTTCATTATCCACTTGTCTCTTTCTAGGTTGAGAGATGAATCATGAATGTCCACTTGTTGCTCCTAAATGATCTCCTTGAGATTTGAGCTTTGTGAGCCCAAATCGGTGTCATCATCCTGAATAAGAATGAAATCTATCTCTTGCCCTCCTGAAGGCCCCTCATCATGTAATGGCCACTTGCCCTTGTCTTGTACTTGCTCTCCTGATGGAGGAA
Organism: Pinus taeda; assembly: GCA_000404065.3. Lineage (NCBI taxonomy): Eukaryota > Viridiplantae > Streptophyta > Pinopsida > Pinales > Pinaceae > Pinus > Pinus taeda. Next base: position 46,697 of record APFE030515511.1, read on the forward strand.
ATGAGACTCCTTCCACCCCGGGTGGAGATAGTACTCGTTTTACTACTACAAACAACCTTCTAGTGCCCTTTTGGTAGGTGACAAACATTGGCACACTAGTGGTTTGTGTCTCATGAATCTCCTGCTGATGTGAAGGCCCTCTTACCTCATGAGAAACTGCTGGGGGTACTTGAGGACCTGTGAAGACCTCATGTGAAATGAAATCCTCCCATGAGATGTTCTATAAACCAAGATGATGCAAGACCACAATTTTGATTAGTGCAAAATGATATATGTTGTTATACTGCTGCTGAGGAGGCTTCCTGTGCACTAAGGTGGTCATCTTCTCAATGTTCTGGCAAATAAAATAGGGGAAATTCATCATTCTCACCTTAGAGAAGTGCATCAACAATCTGATGTGATAGGCATATGGGCGAGAAAACTGGCCTTGGCAACTCAAATATTTAATTATGAGTTTCATCAAGGGAGCATGTGTGTCCTTTAGATAGCTAAAGGGAAAAACTCTACTGAGATGTCTCTAATCACCAACCTTGATGTAAGGCTCATAATTCTCTCTATCAGTCTGCTGCCTTTTATTCCACTACTCACCGACATTTGGAATGCCAGTTGCTTGAGAAATAGTCTCCGGTGTCAAGGTGAATGTCACACCTGCTAGAGTGACTTGGCCATTATGAAGATGGAGCACAAACAATCTGGCCAACTCATGATGGTACTTGACTCTCTGTACCATCTCACAAAACTGATAACGAGATTGGTGTTGAAAGCATGTGACAGTGAGAGGACAGGCCAACAACTTGGAAAGTGAAGTAAGCTCCTCTCGTATATGTTTACCATGCTTGTGAGGTCTCCTTGGTGGATGCATTTCTCTAGAAGAATCACTGAGTGTCTCCTCATCTTAGTTGTAGAAAGGATCAGACTCCATGTTTTCCAATGTTTGAGTTTTCTTAGATGAGTATGAAGAGATTTATGGTGTCTTTAGGCTTTTGTTGTCAAGGATGAGAATGTAGGAGGGACTGTGGAGGGAAAGTGTATGAGGGGTTTTGCAAATATTGTTGTTAGATTTTTGGGGAATAGAAGGGTTTTAGGGACAGTAAATAGGATTTAGGATAGAAATTAGGGTTTGGGAATCTTTAACTAGGGTTTGGGATAGTAGGAATAGGAATTTAGGATAAGTAATTTAGGGACAGTGCGATGGTCACAGGGAATGATTCTGAAGTTGTTTTTGGTTCAAATTTGTTGCAATTTTTAGTGGATTAAGCTTTATTTCATTGAACAATAGCAAGTAAAGTGTAGTGGAATGTTCTAAGAGGCTAATAAGCTACCGAAAAGGGCATTCAAATTCTCCCACTATGGTCGCCAATTTATTTTTGGGAAAATTATTATTTCTAAGAAATGCTAACCCTCTAGGTTTGGTAGCTAACCTAGAAACAACAGTAAAAACAATTCACTATTTTTCCTATCAATGACAAATAAGAGAAAGATTATGAAGAGACAACCTGTAACTTCCACTTGATTCCTCACTTGATATCTCTCCCCTTTGGCCAATCTCATTGCTCCTCCCTGTACTTAACACGCTTGGAGAGTACCTGCGTAATTACAGAAACATAGACCCGTCAAAGCATAATGATCCATAATTCATAAACATCACAGAATCAAATGTATGATAAACATATAATTGCATTGAAAAGTTACACAATCATAGGGGAAAATCTTGGAAATATTTATTAGTAGAAAGGAGGATTACAACCCATAAGTTGGATCTAGTGCCATTCTCCCAGCTTCAAACCTTCTTCACCTCATGAACATCAAGAAATTCCAACATTACAGCAATACTTTGCCCTAATACTAAAACCATTAGCAATTCCTTATCACTCAGAAATATTCAGCCCCCTAATCTCTTGGATGAGGGATCCATTTATAGATGAGTGAAGGAGGTTGAGTCATGATGATGATGATGAATGTCTTCCTATTTTTAGGAATTGATTCCATGAAAGAGGGGAATAAGTGTATGTTTCCTAGTTCCTTTAGTTATACTTGGGCGAACTCAGAGGGACAAGTGGCACAGGAGAATCTTCTAGAGGTTTCCATGAGTAACTAATTCTTCAAACTCTCCCAGAATTTTGTCTAAGCTCAACCATCACACCCTAAAGAGGGCCAAACTATGATGCATAACACTTAGATAGTGTGGCACTTGCTATGCATAGCACCCTAACACGGGGCTTTCTGCAATGATTCCTTTGAGGCACTTTTTAGATGAATTTTGTGATGAAACTTTTGGGGAATGAGGCATTTAGAGGACTAAGTTTCTTTAGGGCATAAAACAACTATATTAGGGGTTATTGAACCCTAATAACATTGAAATATTAGTTGGGGTTGATGCGCCCAAATAAGTTTGTAACAGTGTGCGATTTATCAGATAGAAGGTAAACATACTATAATTGTTGCCTATTACACAAGTATATGCAGACATCCCAGCAATTGTTCTGTAATTTATGCAGATCAGTAGGTCATGACGAACGCACCTGTAGAAGTTACAAACTAATGATGGATCGAACTCTTGCATATAGAGTTTAGATCAAAATGTGAGCACTCGATCAAAATGCAAGAATTGCGCACACTGGATTCCAGGGGCACGGACGAGGTCGAGGTGGAATGGGACTAGGAAGGAGTCACGGATAGCTGATTTGTTACAATTGTGGAGGGCCAGGGAATTATTCCCATGATTATACAAATCCAATGAGGGAAACATGTTTATATTGTACCCAGTTTGGTCATTAGACAAAGGACTGTCCCACACTGATAGTGAGGTTTTGTTTAGTCAATTTAGTGTCCTAAATTTCTCTACATAAATTATCAATCTAGGTATCGTAAACTGATAAAGTGTACTACACTATATGTGCTAGATGACCCTTCTTACGTCATTGTTTTTGAGTTTTTTGTTGTTTTGGGGGTTTTATCTTTTTAATTCCTAATGTTCTGCAATGTACTTAATAAAAATCTTAAATCTACTGTGGCTAAGAATCTAAAGAAATGAAATGAGAGCTAAAAGTGCTTCAAGCCAGATTTGGAAGTAAATTTTTAACCAAGAAAATGAAAACAAAGTTTCTCTTCTTGTTATTATGATTGTTTCCAAAACATGAACTAAAAGGACTTAAGAGTGAAATTATAACTATTACCAAAGCTTAAATGAGATATGAAAACTGAAAATGATATTGCAGTTATCTAAGATGAACAAAAATGAAATATTGAAAATAATATTGCAGCTATTGTCTAATTTCTGAATCAAAACTTACTAAACAACTGAAAATGGAATTGCAACTAAATGAAAAAATTGATTGAAAATGAAATTGCAACTAATCTATCATAAAAACTAAATGAAGTGTTTTTTCACTCTGCTACACAATTTTGGGAGAACTACCTCTTTGTGATTGCATTTTGAGGGATTCAATACTTCATTGTTCTAAAACTGAAAATGAAATTGCAACAAAATAAAATGAAAGACTAAGAATGAAAGTAAAATTGCAACTAATCTACCATAACAACTAAATGAAATGCTTTATCACTCTGCTACACAATTTTGGGAGAACTACCTCCTTGTGATAGCATGTTGAGGGACTCCATACTTCATTGTTCTAAGAAAAAGTAAACATAAAAATGCAAAGAAAGACTCATTCATAAATTAAATATTTCACCACTTAGATTTAAGATTAACCTTCAACTGAAAGGGCTTTCAGAAACATTCACTTACAACACGAGTTATTAAACTAACAACAAAATGACATTGATTAGTTCAATTCAAAATCTAAAGACTAATGAATGACAAATGAAAGAAACTAGACTAATTATCAGCAAATCTAAATTACTCTATGCTACTGACATCAACTTCAAGCTACTGATAAGAAACTAGAAAGTAGTGAAACAAAAGAGCTATTCTGTGAACATAAGCTACATTATGAACAGAGTCAGAAAATGGTTATAAACATCATGGTAAAACACATTGAAGTTACAGTTAGATATGAAAGAGAAAACAAAAATAAAATGTAACCTTGACCAACACAAGGACCCTTTGCAAAGGTCTCAGATTATAAGCACTTAATCAACACTCCAACAATGCTTCAGGTATCCATGAAACAGAGTCTTTATATTAAAACAGAGAATGAGTTCTTCAAATTATAGAGTGGAAATCTAAACTTAATACATAAGCAAAAACTTAACTTGTTCTGTGTTCTTCACACAGATATTTATAGAGAAATTATACAACTGTTTTAAGAGAGAAATAAGCTACAACAAAACACGTAGGCAAGCAAGTATGTGGAATTCTTATCCTTGGTTGCTTGGAAACATAAATATTATGGTAATAATTGTTGGATTTTGTTTGTGCATGTGGCAAATGAAGTTCGTGGCCTCTGGAAACTGCTTCAAATCCCATCACTAAGAAACGTGTACATAACAGAGTCCTATTTGCCATAGGTTTCTATGTTTGAATTCCATTTGACCGGAGTATTCCTCATTGATCTAGGCCAGAGGAATAAGATACGATCCATGCCCTACTATTTTCCAAGCTACCCATGTATTCCTTTTCTCCTCTTGACATGTGGAAACTGCAAAAGCATGGAAGTAGCTGCAGAATAGCCAATTAGCTACAAAATGTGGCTGCATTCTGTAGCTAAAAGACAAAAACTTATTCAAATAGCAAACATAAAAGTATAACCTACAAATCACTGAAATGTACTCCTTGACGCAATGTATAATGGTTTTTGATGATAAGGATGCATTTTTCATGGAAAAACAAAGAAGGAAGGATGAGAAAAAGTAGCTAAGGGAAAGGCAGTTTTGGAACTCAACATACCCCCACTGCTAGACTATTGAATGTCCCCATGCAATCAAAATTGCAAACTCCCTCGTCTTATTGCATTTGTTTAGAGACTTTAGCCAAAACATCCAACCTCTTTTTTCTTTTCTTTGCACCAATTTCCATCCTAGGCTTCCTCATGAGGAATCTGTACTTGAGGTTAATGAGTGCCCTGTTTAACTTCTTATTCTTCCTTTTTAGTTTTCTATTCTTCTTCTGCCATAAACCTAAGTAAATCTTAGTGTTATCATGGATAATTTTATCCAACTTGTTCTATTCTTTTAAGGCTTCATTTTCTCTTTGGATATTCCTATTTAGAACTTCTAGCTCATATATTTCCTATTTAAGTAAGCTAGTCAAAGTTTCTTCTGATGTGGAAAGCTGCTCAGGAATTGATGAAGTCCCTAGGTCCACTGATGTACTCTTTTTCTCCAATGACTCTTTGTAGTCATAAATCTGCTAGTGCTCCTGATCAATGCCTAGAGAGGCTCTTCTTAAACTGCTTTCAAAGTTTTGTTGAGGAGAGTTCTGTGGGCTTTGCTCATATGGAATATTGTCATGGGATTGAGTTGGAGTTTCTTCCCCCAAATCTACGAACTGGTCTATTTTTATTTTTCTTTCTTCACTTTTCCCTTGAGTCTAGAACTTCTCCTCAATCTTTGGGAGCCTATGATTTCTTTCTCTATAACCTGTTTCCTTTTTCCCTTCTCCTTCTCTTTCTTGAGTTGATCTCTGATTTTGATTAATCTCTCTGAAAGTAGCTGTTCATCCTCCTTAGATGATGAAGTTTCAGGAATATTCTTGTGGATCTCCTCGACCCGTTATTTCATTTTTCTTCTCTGCTTTGTTTACTTTTTGATCTCTATTAATGTTTTAGAGATAGGCTCGTCTTCATTGGTTTTCTGTGTCGAAGTTTCAGGAGTGTTTTGAATGGTGAGACTGGTCTTCCTTCTCGTGAAATGTGATGTCCTAAAACAATACCTTCTGTAAACATTATAAATAATTTTTCATGGCTTAGTGAAAGGTTTGTTTCTTTACATATTTTAAGGACTTTTTCCAAATTCTCCAAATCTTCTTCAAGTGTGTTACCATAAACTATAAAATCATCCATATATACCTCTACACAATTATGCATTAGATTAGAAAACATTCCTAGTACTTCTCTTTGGAATGTTGCAGGTGCATTAGATAACCCAAAAGGAAGCACTCAGTAGGCAAAAGTTCCCCATGGACAACTAAATGTGGTTTTATCCTGATCCTCAGATGCTACCTGCATTTGATTATAACCACTAAAACCATCCGAGAATGACAAATAATTTTTACCTGTTAATGTATCTAACACTTGATCATAAAGGGCAAAGGAAAGTGATCTTTCAAGTTTTATTTATTCAATTCTCAGTAAGCAATGCGCACCCTCAATTTACCATTCTTTTTAGGCACAATTACCAAAGGAGAAACCCATTGGCTATCTGAAATTGGGTAAATGAAGTTTACATTGAGTAATTTTTGGAACTCTTTTTTCACAATTTCCCTAAGATTTGGATTCATTCTTCTTTGAGGTTGTCTAATTGGTCTACTGTTTTTCTCAATATAGATATGATGGATACAAGTTTTAGGATCAATACGTTTCATGTCGGTATACTCCCATGCAAATGCAGTTGAATGTTTTTGTAATATTTTGGTTCGCTCTTCTTGTTGTATTTTATCCAAGTTTTTGTTTATGTTTAATGTCCTACTTGGAAAAATTTCAATTGTAGAGCTACCAAACTCTTCCATAGAATAGAGAGACATCTGCCTAGATGACAGGTATTCAATATTAGATATTTCCTTAAATTGTGCATGATAATATTCTGAAGATGTTTCAAAATTTTCCAATGTGTTGAAAATTTGACTATCTTCACTAATATTAGATATAGTAAAGAGAGGCTGAATATCATCTTCATCACTAATCCATTCCTTGTCATCTATTTCTGTTATTTCTTTTGCTGGAGGATACAAAGTAAATTTCTTTGTTGAATTACCGTTAAAAATATACATGTCACCAAATCTACAACTAATAAAAGCATTAGCTACGACCAGCCAAGGTCTTCCTAATATGAGTGGGTGTCCTCCTAAAGTATTCTTAAGAGTTAAAATCATAAAATCAATAGGATATTCCCAAGAATCTAAGGAGACTGAAATATCTTCTAGCACACCATCTGGTTTAATTACTAATCTATTTGCAAGTTGCAGTAGGGTAGGTGTGTAAAGAAGGTTAGGAAGTTTAAGCTGCTCCATAGTTTGTCTACTCATAATGTTTATTACTACCCCTACGTCAATCAATGTATTTGGAATTTCAATCCCATTTATATGTGTCTTGACAATTAGTGATCTAGGTGTATGTTGGTGGCCAACCACCTATCCCATTTGGACCCCCGCAACTGTCTCTTTCAGTTTTTCAGTTTTCGTAATTGTAGCATAATTTACTATTTTTAGCAGTTTTTTCTGGTCCTAAACTTCTGGAGCCGTTTTGAGGCCCTAAACGACGTTTTTTGGAAATCTGGGGGCAACATGGGTCCATGGATTGATGTTTTCCTTCCCAAAGTGGTAGTTCTCAGATAGATCTTTCTAACGAGCTATCATACGTGCCAAACGGAGATCATATGCCAAAGTTACGACCCCGGGAAATTGATGTACCAATTTACCCAAAACAGGGCCCACAATTTGGCGTTTCATCTTCTAGGGTTAGGTTTTGGAATGTGAAGGGTTTTCCATTGTTTCTCAACAATAAATAGGCCTTCGAGCCTCATTGTAACAAAATTTAGAATAGTTCATAGGCATGTAGCGACCACATCTCTTCTCAGAGATAAGCTACCATCGCCCTAGCTGGTTTATTTCCATTTTTGGTTGTAAGCATATTTCAGTATTTTCCATTAATGAAATGAAGTATTATTTCTGCTCCATCTTTGTGTTTATGGTTATCTCTGTATTTTATTGCATTCCTGTTTAAATTCGGATCAATTAGACTTCTTGGATCCACATATTTCTGCATGGCAATGTTTCCCATCATGATCTCTGCTATCTTTCCTACCAGGTGAATTCTTTTTGTTTCTCTCAGTTTTCTTCCTAGTCTTTTGATGCTCAACTCCTTTATTGTCTTGGATAGAATAGGAATTTCTCTAATGGCTTTTATCAAAGGAATTTTTATGCAAACATTCTTCAATTCATCTAGAAAATCATATTTGGGCAAAAAGATCCATTTTTCTACCCCTCTATCAATTTGCAACCTCTCAGGAAAAGGAGATGTAGAAGTAGATGTTGGTTACTCAATTATAGGAGTTGTGTTTATTGATTCTTTTTGTTTTTCTTTTTCTACATTTTGGTTTTGGAGGGATGTTCCCTCAAAAAATTTATTGACTTTCGGAGAATCCTCCTCAAAAGTGTCTTGCTCTTGGATAACTATAGAAGGTTTTTCCTTTCCTAATATCCTACTAGATCCAAGTTGAACATCATTAAGATCTAGAGGAGTAATCATGTAAGTTGGAAATTTTTGTCCTTCTACCATGTAAGCATTCCAAGGGTTTTTATTATTGTGGTTTTGTAATGGTTGGGCAAGTAGCTGATTTGGTTTTTGTTGAAATGGAAGTAAGAGTTGAGTATTTTGACCTTGTTGCGGAGGTTGTTGTGGAAATGGCAATGAAAGTTGAGGGTTTTGATTTGGACATTGCTAATTATTTTGTGGATGATTTTGATAAGATGGAGGATATTGGTAATATTGGGCAAATCTCCCATAAGGATTTTGTACCCCTTGTGCCCATGGTTGAGATTGGTACTGAGATTGAGTTTGAGGCCAAGGTTGCTGCCGAGAATTCCAATTTGGTGGGGGTTGAAGATACATTGGATTGTTGAATTCTTGATTTTGTGGCCCCTACCATGGTCTTCTTGCATCAAAACAAAGAGATTCTACAGGATTTGGGACTATTTCCTCTTGAAAGAACAACCTTAAGACCTGGGATTGAAGGACAATCCTTGGTCTCATGACTTTTTGAACAAATCATACAAGTTTCTACAATTTTTGCATCTAAAGGGCATTCCCTTAGAGCATGTTTCTTTTTTCATTTTGGACAAAAGATGGCTAAAGCATCAGCGTCTGTTTTCTGCTTGTTTTGAATTTTAAGGGTGTCTAGTTGCTCACTAAGGCTCCCTAAAATGCCAGTTTTAAACTCATCAAGCATATTGCCAATTTCTTCCCTACTTACAGATTTGGTTGCAGATTTGTTTGCTCTAACAAGAGAAGGATCTCTTGGTCCTTTTCGGTTTTAGATTTCTCTCTTGAGAGATGAACACATAGTTATGCTATGTGACTCAATGGAAGTTGAGAGATATCTCCCTTCCCCATCATGTTAAGGATATCTATCCATTCATGTCTAATGGCCTTTAACAAAAGAGCTTTCAAAGTTTCTTCATCTAAATTGTTCATCTTTTCTCTTTTCAAGTTATAGTTGAATCTCTCAAGAAAATCCTCTAAGTTTTCATCTTCTTTTTGCATAATTTTGAACACCTTATCTTTATGATTGGTAGGCATACAATAATCCAAATATCTATCGAAAAATGTATGTTTCATGTCATTCCAAGTTCTAATGGATTGATTGACCAACCCCATAAACCATTTCAAAGTAGCCCCTTTTAGTGTTGAAGTGAAAAATTTGAGTTTTTAAGAGTCTTTTAGATAGCCATAGGTTTTGCACAAGACTTCAAACTCAAACAAAAATGTTTCAAGATCCTCACTTCTCAACCCATAAAAGTTTGGGAGGAAAGATGGTGAAATTTTTTTCATTGTGGTATGTGTTTCTTCATCTACTATATGGAATCCAAATGAGTTATCTACTTCCCTATTTCCTCTACCTCCTCCATTATTGCCTCTACCTCCTCCATTTTTTCCTCTACCTCTCCCTCTACCCCCTCCTCCAAACAATGTGAATTCTCCATCTTGTTCTTCTTCTACCATTATAGTTTCTTTAGAGTCAGTATAGGGCTCAACCTACAAGGTTATTCCCTCCCCCTCTAGTTCTTCTATTAATGAACTATGAGAGCGAGTTTCTACTTTTTATTCCTCACCAGGTATTCATAATTCTTCAACTACAACAGGCTCCCTTGCGAAGGTGAAAAAGGTCTTCTCTCCTAGGACTGTTTTAGTGGATGATGTAGGAGAATCTTCTGCTTGAATTTCTGCCCCTTGAATTCCAGGAATTCTATGGTTGGGAGTATGAGTCTGGGATGGAGGTGTGCCTTTTATAACTCTTGGTGAAGTAGGTGGAGTTGTAGGAATCGAACTTCTGCCCCTAGCTATAAATTTACCCCTAGAGTCTCATTCTCTATGCATGTCATTGTTTTGTAGTTTTTCTTTTCTTTTCTTTTCTTCTTTATTTTTTATTTTTTTATGAATGTAAGAGATAAGGCTACCTAGTTATGCTTCCCCGACAATGGCACTGAAATGTTTAGTCAATTTAGTGTCCTAAATTTCTCTACATAAATTATCAATCTAGGTATCATAAACTAATGAAGTGTAGTGCACTATATGTGCTAGATGACCCTTCTTACCTCACTGTTTTTGAGTTTTCTGTTGTTTTGGGGGTTTTGTATTTTAATTCCTAATGTTCTACAATGTACTTAACAAAAATCTTAAATCTACTGCTGCTAAGAATCTAAAGAAATGAAATGAGATCTAAAAGTGCTTCAAGCCAAATTTGGAAGTAAAGTTTTAACCAAGAAAATGAAAACAAAGTTTCTCTTCTTGTTATTATGATTGTTTCCAAAACATGAACTAAAATGAATGAAGAGTGAAATTGTAACTATTATCAAAGCTTAAATGAGATATGAAAACTGAAAATGAGATTGCAGCTATCTAAGAACAACAAAAATGAAATACTGAAAATAAGATTGCAACTATTATCTAATTACAAAATCAAAACTTAATGAACAATTGAAAATGGAATTGCAACTAAATGAAAAACTATGATTGAAAATGAAATTGCAACTAATCTATCATAAAAGCTAAATGAAGTGTTTTGTTACTCTGCTACACAATTTTGGGAGAACAACCTCCTTTTGATAACATTTTGAGGGAGTCAATACTTCATTGTTCTAAAACTGAAAATGAAATTGCAACAAAATTAAATGAAACACTAAGACTGAAAGTAAAATTGCAACTAATCTACTATAACAGCTAAATGAAGTGCTTTATCACTCTGCTACACAATTTTGGGAGAACTACCTCCTTGTGATAGCGTCTTGAGGGATTCCATACTTCATTGTTCTATGAAAAAGTAAACATAAAAATGCAAAGAAATACTCATCATAAATGAAATATTTCACCACTTAGTTTTAAGATGAACCATCAACTGAAAGGGTTTTCAAAAACATTCACTTAGAACATGAGTTATTAAACTAACAAAAAAATGGCGTTGATCAGTTAAATTCAAAATCTAAAGACTAATGAATGGCAAATGAAAGAAACTAGACTAATGATCAGCAGATCTAAATTACTCTATGCTACTAACATCAACTTCAAGCTACTAATAAGAAACTAGAAAGTAGTGAAACAAAAGAGCTATTCTGTGAACACAAGCTACATTATGAACAGAGTCAGAAAATGGTTATAAACATCATGGAAAAACACGGTGAATTTACTGTTAACTATGAAAGACAAAACAAAAATAAAATGTAACCTTGACCAATGCAGGGGCTCTCTACAAAGGTCTAGAATTATAAGCACTTAATCAACACTCCAACAACACTTCAGGTATCCATGAAACAGAGTCTTTATTGTCAGGCCAGGTTGTAACTCCAAAAATGATTCAATTATATATTCCATCAGGTAGGTCTTCATTATATACATGAGGGAGAGACTATTCAGTTCATCTCCTAATGACTATTCATATTTCGTATTTATCTATTTACATAAATTCATCCAATCACAAGGATCAGGTGTCAACATTCCCCCCCTTAATCTAAAGGGATGTTGGTGAGTCCAAGCATCATTCTGAATCGTTCAAGTTTTTCTCTTCCAAGCGCTTTGGTGAAGATGTCTGCAATTTGCTCATTAGTGGAACAATGACGGAGATGGATTGTTTTGGACTCAACATGATGTCAAATCAGATGATATTTAGTATTGATGTGCTTTGTTCGATCATGGAACTTTGGGTTCTTGGCCAACTTTATTGCAGAGGTATTATCAATCATGAGTGGAGTTTATTGTACTTTTTTTACCTGCAAATCTTCAAGAATTTTCCTGAGCCACACAATTTCTTTTGTTGCTTCAACTACTGCCACATATTCTGCTTCTGTTGTGGAATCTATTGCAACTGATTTTTTGCGTGATCTCTAAGAGACAGCTCCTAATCCAAGACTCATAGCATATCCTAAAGTTGATACCCCAGTTTCTTTGTCTCCATCGAAGTCTGAATAAGAGTATCCAATCAAGCTGAAGTCGTCCACCTATGTATACTTGATTCCAAAGTCTTGAGTTCCCTTCAAGTACCTTAGAACTCTTTTTGCAGCAGACCAATGTCCCTCACAAG
>APFE030515516.1:15708-62075 GCA_000404065.3 Pinus taeda
ATAATAAAACATGTTCATTATGAAGATTAAGGAGCTCATAAAATAAACCATTAGAGACAGTTCATTGAGAAAAACAAACTTGATTGTATTAACTTTATGAATAAAAGAACCTTACAACCTTTGCCTTGATGTTGCACAAGCTCTTTCCAGGGTCCAATAGGAATCTCCTCTACTTTGACAAGCCTCACTCACTTCCCAAATGAAATGAAAGGTATGTGATCTCTCCTCTCACAAGCTCAAAAAGGAAGACTAAGTTCCAGCAGCATTTACCCTAAAAAATATTCAGCTTTCAACCTCCCAAGTAACTAGCCCAAAGCTTCATTTTATAGTGCAAGGGAAGGAGGTTACAGGTCCACCATTGAAGGGATAGAGTCCTCCTTCAATGGGATAAGCTCCTCACATCAAGGGGTTAGATCTTTAAGGAATGGGATGCATGAACCCTTAAGGAGCGAACTTGCCAGGGCAAGATTCCCTCTAGAAGCTTCCAGAATTGACTCAAAGTGAGTTTTTAAGAATAAACTTGCGCCTTTTTAACTCTTACAGCGGTTCACACCCATAAATGCAAATACAGAGTGGTCAGGTGCGCAGGGGACATGACCAATGGGTGCAGTACCGTAAGTAATGCTAAGAGAAAGTGTGAAACTAGAGTTTTAGAGATTTTTAAGGACTTTCTCTTATTTTCAAAGCTTGATATATAGAGCTGAGGTTTAAGACTTGCAAAGGAGGTATGTATGAGTGGTGATAGACTCATATTGATTGCAGAAATTCATGGTGACAATTTTTGTGCAACAATGTGCACATCTACGATAGGGCTTCCACGGTCCAAATATTTTGGACAGTTTACCTACCCCAGCATCAAATCGAATAGTTTTCTAATGACATTAATGGTAGGAGCATCCCTTATTCACCTCCCTAGATGCTTGAAGCACATCTCCTTAATAAAATTATTGTAAATAGGAACATCTTTTATTGCTTCGAGAAGTGCAATCTTTACACATAGATTTTTCAATTCTCCCAGAAGTTTAGTCTCTTCTGGGGTAGGCTGGAGTGGTTGGGTTAATCTCTCAAGAAAGGGTGGATTCACTTTAAGAATGCTTTCATCTCTTTTTTCCTCGGCCTCCCTAGGTGGAGGTGGAGGTTGGTTATCTAGGAAAACTCTCCCATATCTCAGGTTAATCTCCTAGATTTCCACAACATAAGCTAGATATGATGTCTCTCCATTGTATACATGTTGAGCTTGTCTCTTGTTTGGGTTTGGATTTGGTTAGGAAGGCATCCAGGGTTGCTATGGTGGAGCAAAGTGTAGCAGTTGTGGTTGGGTGGGTGGTGGAGGCAATAAAGCTAGAGAATTGTTGTATTGGGACCTCCACCCCTAGGGCGGTGTATTCCACTGAGGTTATGGCGAAGCATAAGGTTGAAATGACTGGCTGGCTAGCTGGGAATGATATTGAGATGAAAAGGACCAAGGAGGGGGTGTAGACCAAGAAGGGTGAGTAGGGGGTCCCGAAGAAGGTACGACCCTTTCATGCCCTGCTGGTATGGTCTAGGCCCATTAGGTCTCCTTTGGTTTATGTAGCAAAGCTTCTCAGTGACCCCTTCAGCTCCTTAATATACAACTTTGAGTCCATGAAAAGAAGGGCACTTATCTGTGGAGTGGTTTTCTTTACATATTGAGCAAATTTAAATAGAATTTAATCCACATTCATTCCTAGGATGCCTCCTGGTGCATCTAGGACAAAAAATGGCCAAGGCTCTCTATGCTTCCTCCTGCTTTCTCTTAATGTGCATAGTGTCCATTTGCAAGGAAAGGGTTTACAACATCTCACTTTTGAAATCTTCCATGATGTTTCCAATTTCAACTTAGATGGATTAGTTTGAAGAGGATGTATTGACCATAGGTTGACTACCCCTACACTTTTTCCTAGGTTCCCTAGAATGTTTTCTAAAGACAGTCTTGATATCCTCATAGTGTAATTGGTAAATATCTCCTCCTGCTAACAAGTGTAGGGTATCCGGAAGATCTTCCCTTACTCCCTTAAGCATGACTAGCTTTAGTGACTCAGGGTCAAGTGTGCACCTATGTTATGAAACTAGCTCACAAAAAGATAGAAAAGATAGATCAACGGCTTAGCATTTAGCCTCTTCAAGGGGGCAACCTCCTTTACATTACACAAAATGAAGAATTCTTGGATGATACAAATGACAAGACCTCCTTTCTATATATAGCAGTCTAAGGGGTCATAATATAATCAAATTCGACATAACAATAATAATGCAAGGGCACAATAATAACAATATGGGGACTACATGGGCACAACAATATAATAAGGGGCTTGTACTAATAACAATAATGGGTTACACTAGTAGTATATGGATCTAACATGCCCCTCTCCTTCAAAAAGTGTTGTCCTCAATGATTGAGTAGTTCTTGAGTCTTTTGTATAAAATTCTTGTCCTCCCATGTGGAATCTTTAGCAGGTAAGTTCTTCTACTTGATGAGATACTCTGAAATTGATCAATTTCGTAGCTATCAGGTTCTTGTTTCTATGACTGCTCTAGGCTCCAATATGATTTTTCCTTCCTCATCAAGTTCTGGCAATATAGTTTGAACTGGGACCTTCTGCAACTTTTGAGTGAATGGCCTTCTACAAATTTTGAGTGAGTGGCCTTCTACAACTTTTGAGTGAGTGGCCACACTTCTTCATCCTTATTCCATTCATCCCTTACTTCATTTATCCAATTTGGTTGGATAAAAGAAATAGCACAAAACAATGCTTCCACATCCTCATTCTTTCTTGAGAATGCATCCGCAACAACATTTTGCTTTCCTTTTTTGTAGATGATTTCAAAGTCATAACCCAACATATTTGTGACCCATTTTTGTTGCTCCTCAAAGCATAACCCTTGTTTTAAAAAGTATTTAAGACTATCATGATCCATTTTTACCTTGAAGTGTCTTCCCATTAGGTAGGGTCGCCATTTCTTAAGTGCATGTAGTATTGCCAATATTTCCTTCTCATAAATAGCTTTGTATAAATACTTTCCTTTTATTGGACGACTTTCGAAGGCAATGGATCTTTCATCTTCCATTAAAACAGTACCAATTCCATTTCCTAAAGAATCACATTCCACAATAAATGTTTTATTGAAGTCTGTTGTAGCTAAGACTGGTGCTTGGTACATTACCTCTTTAAGATGTTCGAAGGCCTTTGTTGCTTATGGAGTTCATGAAAATGCATCTTTCTTCAATAATGTTGTTAGAGGTGCTGCTATTCTCCCATAATCCTTTACAAACTTGCGATAATACTTTGTCAACCTGAGAAATCCTCGTAGATCTTTATGAATGTGGGGATTTTCCCTTCCTTGATGGCTTTAATTTTACTAGGGTCTACCTTAACACCTTCATGAGATAAAATATGACCCAGATATTCCACCTCTTGTACTCTAAAGAAATATTTGGAGCTTCTTGCATATAATTGTTTTTCCTCCAATAGTTTGAGCTCCCTGTCAACATGTTGAACATGATCCTTCCAAGACTTGTTTTAGATTAGTATATCATCAAAAAATACTAAAATAAATTTTCTAAGGAAGGGTTTGGAAATGGAATTCATCAAACCTTGAAATGTGGAAGGTGCATTGGTAAGGCCTAAAGGAAAGACCAAAAATTCATAATGACACTCATGAGTTGTAAATGTTGTTTTTAGAATGTCTTCATTCTTCATTCTGATGTGATGGTATCCTGAACGAAGATCCAACTTGGTTAACTAAATTGATCCATTCAATTCATCCAATAATTCATCAATGACAACAATGGGAAATTTATCTTTAATAGTGATCTTGTTGAGCTCCCTATAATCTAGACACATGTTCCGTGATCCATCCTTCTTGTGCACCAATACTACTAGAATAGAGAGAGAAATTTGACTAGGTTGAATTATACCAACCTCTAGCATTTTTGCAACCATATGTTCAATTTCACTCTTCTGGTCATAGGGATATCTGTACAACCTGATGTTTGGAGGAACACTTCCTGGAATCAAATGAATAGAATGATCATGATCATGAATAGGTGGGAGGCCCTTGGGAGTCTCAAATACCTTGGAATGATTGTCCAAGTATTTTTGCAGATCTGGAGAAAAAGATGATTTTGATGTGGGAACCTCTAGTGAAGTGTAATTGTGCAATTACACCTCATTGTTCCTTCTTTAGAAGGTTTGTCATAACGTTAGAGCTAATTATCTTTCCTAGTTTCCTTACAATACACCTTAATCCAACTTCCTTTCCTTATGCATGAAATTTCATGAAAAGTTCTTGAAAATTAAAAGCTATTGTACCCAAGGATTGTAGCCATTAGACTCCTAGTACAACGTCAGCACCACCCATTGGAATGGAAAGCATTGGGCTATTCAATACATATTCTCCCATGGATAGCTTGATATTATGGGACTTTCCAGAGCAATTTATAGCTCCTCCACTTGCAACCATCACTTGACACTCTAGTTTTGGATATAGGAAGCAATTAAATTCCCTGGCTATCTTACAATGACTAAAATTATGGGTACTTCCCACATCAATCAACACTAATACTTTCTTCTTCTTGACATGTCCTTATATCTTGATAGTTTGAGGAGTGGTAATTCAAACCAATGCATTACAATATATGGTTGGATTCATTTCTTCTTTATCTAGGGTTTGTTCCTGGAGTATACCCTATTCTTTTGACACTTCTTGTTCCTTTTCTTCCTCCTCTTCACAATCTATGTAGATAATTTCTTCTCAGCATACTTATGACCCTTAGTGTATTTTCTATCACAACTATAACAAAGCCCTTTTACTCTTTTTTCTTCCAATTTCTGTGGTGCCAACCTTGTAGGTTTTGGAAGGATAGGGACAATAACACTTCCATCTTTATAGTTGTGAGTGGTAGGATTCGTGGTTTCCACAATTTTGCTTTCCATTTTTCTTGCTAACCTGAATGCCTTCTCCAATGAA
Organism: Pinus taeda; assembly: GCA_000404065.3. Taxonomy (NCBI): domain Eukaryota; kingdom Viridiplantae; phylum Streptophyta; class Pinopsida; order Pinales; family Pinaceae; genus Pinus; species Pinus taeda. The sequence continues at coordinate 20,701 of APFE030515516.1, forward strand.
TCAGGTTCCCAAAGGAAAACCTCATGTTGGATATTATGCTTTAAAGTCCCTATGAACACATCAATCCTATGCTCCTCTAGAATATCTTTTACCCTTATGTTCAATTTTTGGAAATCCTCAATGTGCTCCATCATTGAACTCTTTTGTTTCATATTTATCAATTGGCTAAAAAAGGTGTTGCTTTTTGTATCCTCATATTGTGCTATCATTTCTTCCATAAAAGTTGGCCAAGTGACGATTTGTTTACGAAATCAAAGCCATCGATACCATACAAACTAATTTGGTTCCAAATATAATGTTGCAATACATACATTTTGTTTGTTTTCCACATTATGGAGATCGAAAAATTGCTCCATCTGTAGTATCCTATTCCAGGATCCTTGCCATCAAACTTCCCCATATCAATTTTTGGAACATGGCTGTCTTCAATCCAACATTAGATTCTATGAGATCATGATTAACATTTCTTTTGTTCTCATCATGAGTTTCCTTTACTACCCTTTCACCATTAGCAACCATTTCTTATAGTAACTTATTGAAATTTATCTTCAATTCTTCCATCTTAGCATCCATGCCATTCATCTTAGTATCCATGCCATCCATCTTAGCTTCCACGCCATTGATATTAACTTACACACCATTCATATTAGCTTCCACACCATTCATCTTGGCTTCAGTTACCTTTTGTGAGAGTTAAATTTGTTGTACTTGGTCTTGTAATTTTGATATATCATGTTGCATTTCTTCCTCTTCTTCATGAGTCATACTAGAGCTTTCAAGTTTCTTACTAGGTGTTTCCATTTTCTTTCTTAGGTGAAGCAATTAATGATAATAATTCTTCACCATTCCCTTTGAATTCCTTCAAACTAATTTTTCAAACCAGTCTTATGAAAAATTAAAAAAAAAAACTACACACCTTTTTTTCACTTTGTAAGAGCTCGATATTGAATCTATTATATCTCTATAACCGTAGATCTTGAATATCTAAAATTGTGTCTTGCAGTAGCCCTTTGACTATGCTTTCTAACTTCGCAAGTCTGATCAAGATTGGATTCTCCAAGGAAGAGTTATACCAAATCCCCCACAGTGACCTGATTATAGACTAGTTCAGTAAAGCGAACTTGTATGAAGTGCCACGTGTCCCTGTTTCACCGTTAGTACCTGAAACTGCTATATAGAAAACTACAAGTCATCCTGATTTTGAAATGTCTGAAAACATTTCAATTTGATGCTCAAAACAAATGTTATGATGATTTTCCCTAGGTCACCTATTTGGAATGTAATTCAGGAGTCTGCAAAATCCCTAACTTCCTCATATCATATCTCTGAAAATATATTGAAACAAGCTCTAAAATTTGGAACCAAAGTTTAGAACTATTGCAGCTCAAATTGGATTTTTTTTTGAGCTTCTGAAACATTGCAGAAAAAACTTTATAGTGAAAATCCCATAATAACCTATTTGGAGGAGCGAAACCCTAGAATCCAAAGCTCTGATACCAAATGTTATGAAACCAACCCACAAAAATATAGAAAAGATAGATCAACTACTTAGAATTCAGCCTCTTCGAGAGGGCAACCTCCTTTACATTACACAAATGAGCAATTCTTAGATGATACAAATGCCAAGACCTCCTTTCTATATATAGGAGTCTAAGGGGTCATAATATAATCAAAGTCGACATAATAATAATAATCTAAGGGCACAATAATGACAATAGTGGGCTTCTATGGGGCACAATAATTACAATATGGGGACTACATGGGCACAAAAATATGATAAGGGGGTTGTACTAATAATAATAAGCGGTTACACTAGTAGTATAGGGACCTAACAACCTGGCCCTTTTGTAACTAGGCTGGAATCTTTCTTCCTAAGCCTCTAGGGATTCATGATTGCCTATGGTCATCCTGAAAATTTCCTCTTTAGTATCCTTTAACTAACATTAGTCTCAATATGTCTTGTTAAAGACTTGTTGCATCTGAGCCCAAATTCTGATGCTATCACCAGGTAAACCAATTAACCAGTGCAATGTTACATCCTTGAGGGTAGATGGAAATAGTTTTAACTTCTAGTCATCATTTGTATAGTCATAGGTTCGACATATAACAACAAACTCAAATAGGAAACTGTCGGGGTCTTTTGTGGTCAAGCCATGGAAATGAGGTAGGGCAGAGGGGCTTATATTTTTCATCTTAGAGTCCCCATTGGTTTCCCTCATGGGGAAGGCACCCTCACCTCTCTTTCTATTCCCTCTGTCATTTCTATTTTTAGCCAATGGTTCAGTAGGAATGGGTTCTTCTTCTTCTTCTTCCCCTGTAGGTTCTTCAAATATGTCAGGTTTCTCACCTAAGGGTTCCTCTAGTTCACAACCACCAAAGAAGGGGGAAGGTTGGTTGTTTGATGCAGTGGGGGTATTTGGCAAAAATTTCCCTAAGTTATCCTTATTCCTATGAGGCATGAAAGGAAATGTTTTTGGTTTGGTTTTATGTATTTTTTTGAACTTGGAAACTACTTTGTAGAATTGAAATTTCTGATTGAATGAAAACTACTGTCTGAATGAAAAAATTACTTGCTGAGTTGAAATCTTGCTTGAAAAATGGAAAGGAAAGCAGAAAATGAAGAATGAAAAAATGGAAACAACTAAATTACTTTTGAGAAATAAACTAATGGCAGAATATTGGAGACAAGAAATAAAATAAAAGAAATCAATAATCACATTTTACTCAAAAATCTCCCCAGCAACGGTGCTAAAAAGTGATGAGCACCAGTATTGCAGCAAGAATGTTGTAACTCCTTGGCAACCAACTTTACATTATCAACCCGAGGTTCGTATAAACTTGGAGGTGACACTGTTGTATACACAAGTAAAAGTGATGGTTCTTCCTATTGTCACTCTTCAACTGGCGAGGGCCCACTAGGGTTTTCAAGCCAGAATTCTATGGAGTCTGAAGAATCTTGATTTCTTGATGGAAGAAAGGTAAATCTACTCTAAGAGAGAGCTATCCTACTGCAATAATGGAAAAGACTGAAACTCAATGCTAAATCACATCATTTCCTAAGTAACTGCTAAGAAACTATACTTTGAAAAAATGCTAAATTAACATTAACCAAATGATACAATATAAGTATAGAAGTAAGAAGCATCAAACATAAATAATGTGCAAGTAAAGAGATTGAAATAAATTTGTTTTTGTCTTTTTGTCTATTCATGCAAAATCAAGTATGCAACCTAATTTCTTATGGTGATGTGGTAGTGAATTAAGGATGTTTGAGGATCGCTGGAAGGGTGAGGAGATGGTTGGATGGTGTGGGAGACCCTTGGGAGGATTTTGGTGACTTCCTAGAGGTTTTCCCTCAATTTTCCCTCAAAACAAGCCATTTCAAGAAAACCTACAGGATGTACTAGAAACGTACAGGATTCCCTGTAAACCTACAGGATACATCCAAAAGAAAAATGTGAGGTGTTGGACGTGATAGAAGGCTTACGAAAGGTGGTTGATGGGTGGAATGGAGTGGGAGAAGGTTTAGGATCACTCAGAAGTCAACAACAAATATAGGAGATGCTTGGATTCACTGAATGAGCTTGGAATAATTTCTATGGAAAATGATGAAAATTGGCAAAGGTGATAGTGAATGTTGGAAATAATACTAAGAGGGGGGGGGGGGGATGAATTAGTATTAGCAACTTAACAATATTTCATTTCCATAAACAGATTTATATATGCTACTTCTGTTAATGAAACTTGCATATATATGCAACTGTGTTTAGGGCAACTAGTGTATACCTTGTAAACTTATTATTTAGTCAATTGATCTTTAATATGTGTATCAGAACCATATAAGCAGTAACAGGTACAGAAAAAAAACAAAGCAGACAATCACACACAAGAACACAAGATATAAGGTGGAAACCCAATGTGGGTGAAAACCACTTACTAAATTCGTCTCTATCTTCTTTTAATAAGAAACTTCTTTCTACAATATTTTTGTACTGGTGCAGTCTTATACCAGTACGCAGGCTTCTACCTATAGAGGGCTACAACCTTCTCTCCTTCTCCAGCTTCTCCTGGAAGGGAGCTACAACTCCGTTAGCTCTTTTACTAGCTGATGTACTAGTATGTAGGTGTTGACCTACAGAAGGCTACAACCTTCTCTTTTCTTCCAGGGACCATGTTTCATAAATTTTCAGACTAGATCCATCAATAGCATCAATCAAATGTCTGCATCAATCAATCTCCCTTTCACTAACCAAAACTGAATCAAACAATCACTTCTCTGAATGTTGTAACCAGAATACGGTAGCAGTACCAGAACCCAACTAGAACCCAAAACACTGCAACATTAAACAGAAGTAGCTAAAACATATTTTATGAGACGTACACTACTTCAATATGTCGAACCTGCATACATACACTGTTATATGACGGCAAACCTATGTATACGCTATTTTGAATTGTCGAATTAGCACGTATATGTGCCTTTGCTATACTGAACCTACATACAGATCTGTAAAAGATGATTTACCCTTTTCAACTATTCGAATATCAGTTTATACCTAGATCATCATATTTACAGATCAAAACATGCGCCGATTATAAAAGATCAAAGACCACACAAAGATACTTCTCTTCAAGCCTTAAGATCTTGGCCCTTCAATAGAACTTATCCTTCTTCAAGAGCTCAGGATCCTCCTTGATTCAGATCCAGCTATGTACCATAACCCAATCACCAGTATTCTCGATCTTGCTCTTCATTAGATATTCAATACTTGAGTACCTTTTCCTAATTATCTCCTCCTCCTTTTATAGTCTTAGGCCTTACTCAATACCATGGTCCAAAACCACTTAGAAGAAATACCTTGGAAGAGATACCTAGGGTCAATACTTCGGTCAAGATACCTTGGATCAATACCATGGTTCAAAATACCACGGACCAAATACCACGAACCAAAAACCAAGTTTTCAACATGTACGTGCCTTTCCTTGCATGAAAGTGCATGTATATGCATACACACCTTTTGGCCAGTGAACCCACGTGTATACGTGGCTTGGTCAACGGGAACCTACGTATGTCTCCTTTTCCTTCATTCTGAGAGCCTAAACTGTGATATATCATTTGGGTGAGTTGCCATTAAGGACAACACCTGTGTCATAGTGTCAAACCTATGTCATAATGCCAACAGTGAAAACAAGGGATGGCTATGGTGGATGGAGTGGAAGGTGGTTGCTAGCTATGAAGTCTTTGTCTCCTCATGAAGCACCTGATTTGCATAAAACATGTATATTTTCCAAAAATCTATGTAAACAAGAAACATTCTCATAAACTAGAAAAGCAGAATTAATGAACTAATTGCCTACATTATGCATGAGGAAATCTGCTGAAAGGAATGAAAGCATGGATGAGATCTACTACAAAAATGAATATCCAAAAGATGACAATGGAGTCATACTTTTCAAAACTAACCAAACACTAAGTTAAAGATAACAAACTCCAAAGGTTATAAAAGAAATAGAAATCTGTGTTTTGGGGGCTACATAGGGGTCCCTTCCTTAAGTCATGAACTTAGAGGGAGGAAGTGAGGCCGAGACACTTGATGACAACCTTGTGGTGCTCCTTTTATCCCTATTAACCTGCTACTAATGTAAGGTACAAATGGAAGCAAACTAATAAACAACCAACCCAATCTACACTGCTTGCAATGGAAATGCATCTAAAAGCAAATTAACAATGAATCTATGAAAATTTAGTAAACATAAATATACAAGAAAGAGGAGACTTGGTTACTAGGGTTGGGCCCTAACCCAAGAGATTTAGACCTTTGAGTTAACTCAGTGCTAGCTCAAAACAAAACTCATTCTTATTACCAAAACAGAAAATTACATTAAAAAAACTTTCACAAGTTTGGAGTACATTAATAAAACTTTCACAAGTCTAGAGGTCAAAAATAGCTTAGAGTTTTACAACAAAAATCTGAATCCTAATGAGGCTCTAGGCCTCTATTCTTATACAACTGAATTCCCAAACAACTTCCTTAAAATCAGGGAGGCTCATCTCCCAAACTCGAGATAAACTAGCTCTTTGTCTCTCACTTGCTCGGCTGCCTTCTAATTCTCATGGCTTCACTGCTTGCACTCCGAGCTAGTGTTATGGATGGAGGAATATTTGAATGGAGGATAAGTAAATGAGGAGGATTTACCTCCTACAGTCCCTCTCCCTTGTCTCGTTCGATTTTTAACCTTAGTATTTGAAAAAATTCATTGATTTTCTCCTTCAATCCTGAATTCAATGCATATTAGTCCACTAGGCATAATATCCAACTCTAACTCATCTCATAAACAAAATATAATCAAAAACATGTAATAAGTTGTGAGAAAAGTTGGTTTGACTATGCTAGGTGGTGAATTAAGGCCAATATAATTACCTAATGATGACGCTCATCAGTAAGCTGAAAGGAGTCTCCATGATAGTCATGGGCTTCGACATATGATACATATCATCATAATCCTGTGCCCATAAGGTGGCAAGCTTCGCCCGCTGACACTGCTCAGAGTCATCATCTTAGGATTAGTGTGTGAGAAAATCAAGTGTTTCATGTCTACGCATGGGAATGCAGAGTATCTGCATGCAATCTGATACAATTTAGACTTGTGAATGTTCACATACACCTGACGGTCTTTGAGGTCTTCCCCAAAAGTGCCTACAAATGATTCATTGACCTCTTGCCATGTCAACTTGATTTCCTTGTCTAGAAACATCTTTGTATCTTCATAGATCAGTAGACATGCATACACCTACTCACCAGCTACTCCAACTGCACTTTCATTAGTGTCCTTTGATCCCACTCTCTTGGAGGGCATCGGTCTTGTACTACTAAGAGGCGGATGAACACCTAAAATATTTAGAGGCAAAGCGACATGCATGGCATGAAATCTGTGAGCAAAAACCAAAGAAAATTCAGGGAATGACATAACACATACAGGGGAATGATAGGAAACATTGCGCAATTTATTCTGGGAGGTTGGTTGATTGGCTACCAGAACTATGCAAATGGTATTCTGGGCTATCTGGGACTTCATTATGCAATTTTATGGGAAAACAATCAATGTCCCTAAGAAATGGGCAAAGTAGTCCTGTAGGATAGTGCCTGGGCAAAAATGTGCATTTCTAGATATGAAGATAGAGCCTTGCTTCCCTAGATTGCGTAATGTTGTCTCATTGAGTTAGAGTCTAGGCCAAGGCTTCCTAGACCCATTGATGTGCAACTGAAAGAAAATCTTAAAGAGAATGCATGGCGACACTAAGTGAAATAAGAAGTGATTGATCGTGCATGAAAATATTGAATGAAAAATTCAGTAAAAATATCAACATGCATGTGGGTGAAGCGATTCGTCGAATCGACAACCATTTGTGAAAAATAGTTTCATGCATGTGACAACAGTGATATAGCAATGAAAACTAAAATGGTGCTAGTACAAGTTAGTATGCATGTAAATGATAGAAAGCATTCAAATAAATCAAGAAAACAACACTCACACAAGCAGAAACACAAAAAGCGACAAACATGCTAAAAAAGACAAGTTGAGACCACTTACCCATGAATAGTTGAGCTGGATGTGTTGAAGAGTCCTGGATGTGATGTGGGATGTCAGAGCTCCAAGATCATTGTGAAACAATGAGATATTATGTGTTGAATAAATAAGTTTAAGCTCATGACGCGAATGCCACAAATATAGGAAAAAGGGACACTTGGAGGAAAGGTTCTGAAATGATTTTGCATGTAACCTCTAGCTGATGGGATGACTTTTTGCATGTTTCCTTTTGCTATTCCAGGAAAAATAAAGTCATGCATGCAATTCAAGTTTCCTTGGTTCCGGGTGAAACTAGTCAACCCAACTTCTCATGCATGAGGTTGCTCAACTGCTGGGAGAAAATGCACATTTCTGTATGGGAGCTGGGATATATGCCCAGGAGATTTGTGCAATTTCTTAGCAGAGTAGCTAACTACTGCCCATAATTGTGTAATTCCTGGGTTGAGTAGGCATGTTGGGAAGGATTTTGCAGTTTTTTGGGTGAAGCCTAACCGACACGATTGTGCAATTCTAGAGTCCAGTAGGCCGCCAGACAGAATTGTGCAATTTCTGGAGGGAAGGCTAGTTTCCCTCCAAAATTACACAATTTCTTGGGGGATTTACTTAGCTTGTAGCTGGACCAAGTCCAGGTGATTAGCCTATCAGGGGAATTCATCAAGCTTTATCGATGGGCGATCTTTGTGTAAGAAAAACATTGAAGCTTGTGTACTTGATGAAGCAAGACAAGGTGTCATGAAAGGATGGTAGGGAGGTGTTACACAACATTTTGTCACTGTCCCTGTACTACCCATTCCTTGATCCTTGAGGACCTCTACGGTGAACCCTACATGCTTTCCCTTCATGAAGAAACTCCCATTATGTCCCTCTTCATGAGTAGAACCGTTCCCTTTTTCATCATTTCCCCAAAATCTTATGTTTTTCCCAATTTACAAGACCACCACTAATGGCCTTTGTCCTCCTCGCACAGATATGTAGGGATTAACACTATCCCTAGCATCAACTGGAGTGAATGAACTTTGTTCCAGTCGTGCCAGTCCTCTTATGGAAAGTTTTTGAAATAAAGAGCCAAAGCTTCTAGCTCTAGAAGCTTCGTAACAGAAGTCCGGTAAATGTTTTTGCCAGATGGGATTGAGGTTGTCAGCTTGGGCACCTTTCCCCTATAATCATGGATCTACCTCAAGAGATAAGACCTTCTCCCATGAGAAGAGGATCCATCTCCCATCCATTCATCCTATATAAACCTCCCTTTTTCCCACGCACAAGCTAGTGTTAATGTTTGTGTGCTAGTGCTAATTAAGTTTGGCATAATTGACAAGCTATTCATAGTTGTAGCTCTTTAGTTGTGTGAGGGAGAAGTGTGAATTTTGTTTAGTGTGAAGCCTAAAGGGGAGAGCCTTAAAACTATTGTTGTTGAGTCCATCATGGAATGCTAGCAAAAGTGTGCAGGAACCTGGTTTTTTTGGAGGAGAAAGACAACGTCAAGGCAATGGTTGTAATCTCTTCTTGATTCAATATATATGCAACTATCGAATGATTTCCTACATGATTTTTCATCTTACAATTTCATGGCTTAATTTTTCTCACTTGTTAAGTAGGTTGAATTACAATTTTTTTATTATCACAGTTGTTGTTTTTTGTTATTTACTTGTTTTAGGTGTTTGAAGAAGGAAGCGAGAGATAGTTGGAGCGATAAGCGTACTAAGAGGTAGGCCCTATTAATTGGTTCTAACCTAAGGAAATATTCCATAGCATGTATTAGTTGTGGCTAGACCCATTATCAGGCTAGAGGAATTGTTTGTGTTCGCACTCATAATTTTACTTAACCACAAATTGGCGACCATACTGGGGAGCCAATCCTTTTGTTTGTCTTGTTTGAGATTTCATGATTTCATGTGAACTTTTCTAGTTCCACTTTTTCCCTTTGGTTATGTTTCTTTTCTTCTTCTTACCGGTCTAAGTTTCAAATTCATAGTGGTAGATCTAGTCCCTATTTTAATTTTTCTTTATTTTTTTCTTGGCTCCCTCGCTTAGCGCGCTTAATCCGCTGACAGTCATGCCAATCAGCGCGATATGCTAAGAAATAGTTGCACTGCCTGAACTCTGTAGGAAGTCGTGCTGATGCATGTAAGTGAACATTAGGGTTTGTCCCCAATCTTGGCCAGTGTGTTTTTCTCTCATGATTTCGACCCTTTAAGCCTTTTAAACCATTTTCTCCTTGACTAGAAAGCTGCTTTTCATTTGGTTTTGTTTGCTTGTTGGCTTATCATCTTTCTGCTTGATTTTTTGAGTCATCGGATGGTTAGTAACACTAGGGCATCAAGATTCTCATCCATTCAGCCCATTGTGAACTCATTGAGTTGAGTTGTAGGTGCACTTACTCCTTGCATTTCGTTTGTGGTCCTTTTATGACTTTAACCTCCATTACACAATTTTGAAAAGTTTTTGTTTACTTGTCTGAACATTTATTTTCTGGCATCGATTACACTGCTTGTCTTGTTTTTGGTAAAGTTCGTGATTCATTAGTCTAAATGAGTTAGAGGGACACAATGGGAGTTTCTTCATGAAGGGAAAGCATGTAGGGTTCACTGTAGAGGTTCTCCAGGATCAAGGAATGGGGATTACAGGGACAGTGACAAAATGTTGTGTAACAGATGCCCCATAGAGCATGAAGGCCGAACAAGAGTGAGGGATGAAATGGTCTATGAATCAGTGTGGGGAACCGTACTCTACTATCGGAAAAACTGCAAGAAAGTATAGATACATATACATAACTGAGATCTATGTCAAATCATACATGAATCGTGGCATAGACGTAGCCATCTAGAGAATGATCATGTGAATGGATCCAAGTATGGGCGCAACCATCCGTCAAACAGGATCATAATGAAAGCAAGGTATGGTTGCAACAATCCAAAAATGAGAAGGATCACAAATGATAGCACATGGTATGGTCGTAGCCATCCATCTAAAAGAGACATGCATATCAGCATAACCATGTCACATCACTTTGCAACCTAGAATTTTGTGATTTGAGTTGAGGTTCTTGTGCTCCAACATGACCCAATCAAGGTACAAATCCTAACACGTGAATATATTAGTTGACGTCGAAGATGCTAGAAAGTCACTTGATTACGAATCAATGATGTAAGTTATTAACAAGCATTAGAGAAATCACCAATAATGACAATGGTCCTCAAGGTACTACTAGCACAATCCATGGAATGTGAATAGAGGAACTGAATTCAAACACCTATGAAATCACTCGATCAAAAGCTAATGATTTTAACTTGTCATCGAGTGCGAAGAACTTGCCATTAGGGCATGCAAGCACTAAGGTACTAGAAGGGAGTCCCTCAGTCAACTTCCTGGATAATGAGATGAAGTTGATAGAAAGTGACCATGTCGAAGGAAGGCCATAATGTATCCCACATCATTGACATGAGACAAAGCGATGCAAAATGATTTTTGGATGATACAGAGAATTAGGGGTGAGTGTAATTGCAGAAGGACAACTCTTGAACATATCGGCGACATGACTGGAAGTTTGGCAGCTTTTGGATCCATAGGATTGGTGGTCATGATGACGTGGCAGAGATCGAATGGAAGGCAAAAATGAATGGCCCAACCTTGGTAGGTCAATGATACAAAGGAGGATATCCCAACCCTACACAAAGCAAAAAGTGTCATGTTCAAGAGTGAGCTGCCGACACAACTGATTAGATTTCCAAATTTTTCCCCACCAATTCTGGCAGGTACCCCAAAGACGTCTTACTGACTTTTGCCCTAATTGTTTTGGAGTAGATCATGGGAGATCTAGGAGGTCATTCATCGAGCTGCCAATTACAGGTAAGAGCCAAAGCCCTGAGCTTAATTTCCATGTCTTTTATTCTTGTTTTTAACCATTTTAAGGTATTTTGAGGGAGGATTTATCAAAAAAAATTCGCCCAAGGGTAATTAACACAATGCGAGCCAAGGGTAATTAACATGGCCTATCACGCCATAAGAACAAATATTTTTAAAACATGTGTGCCAGCGCCGTGAATAGGGAAAAACCATATTTCCTCAAAAAACCACCATTAAAACTTGAAATTATGGGCCAAGCATGATTGTTGACTCAAATCTGTGGACTTTGCAAGAAAGAATCGCTGAAAATGGTAGACTCGAAAGAACGAGAACATGAAGATGTGGACACCTAGGCACTAAATGATCCAAATTGCCTAGAAGATTTGAGGGCTTGTGGGTTCCTCAAATGCTTTCTCACGCCACCAATGCGGGCCCAGCTTAAGTTGCTTTAGTACTTGATTAGTCTCTAGGACATAAATCAGGAAATATTCATCATTGGTGACCAGCAGTTGGAGTTAGAAACTTCAGATATATACTTCATTACAGGGTTGTCCCGAATATGGGAACCGGTCAACTTATATGAGCCATGACCAATTGGGGTAAGCATATCCACATTGCTCGCCTAACATTTTCCTGAGGCCCTCAAATCCAAGAGTGGGAAGATTGAGATTTCCACTGTTCAGGCTCTGACACTACGAGTGATTCTATTGACTATCAACAGAGTGGTGGGGTCCTAGGTAGTGCATGAGACTAACAAGTCGAACTTCCTGTATGCCATCAATTGCACAACACCTACAATCTTCAACTGGGTAGAGACCATGAAGATCAACATAAAGCACCAGCTGACCATAGCTAAGGTGGTGAACATGAAGAAATTTTGCTTCGAATCTGTACTAGTGACCTTTTTCTTGGAATGGGTGCCACTATTCAAGTACCAGTTGACTGAGATAGATCCTCCCATGCCACACGACCCACGAATGGCTCACTAGATTCGTTTGATTCCTAGGATGACTAGGGGCTAGCACATGTCATACAGACCTACATTCCTTTCATAGCTACAATGACAGAGGATCATCATGGAAGATGGGCCATACAATGGCACTAAATTTTGTGGAGATCCAGACATGCCACTACCATATGGAGAGGATTTTGACGATGAAGGTGAAAAATCCATTTTTCAATTTTTCAATTTTTTTAATTATTTTTGGTATAGATGTGTTTATAACATTTTGCTTTGTTAATGCAAATGTTGGACCAGAGCGCCCTGCTGGGATGTCCCGAATAGCCAGGTGTGTCACACACCCGATTGATGTTGTCGCTCCTTATCAGGAGGGGAGAGACAACAAGGAGGAGATTGCGAGGAACCTGGAGGGGTTATCCCAAAGTATGCTCGGGTGGGAGACATTCCTCGCCAATACCAGAGACATGTGTGGGATTATTGGATTGGATTTGCCGATTGCTGACTCTTGTTGCACAAGTTGTATCATGAAACCACGATCACAATGCTAATTAGTTCGTAGGTCTAGCACTTACATTTTTTTTTTAGGCCTGCATGCGATGGATATATGAGGCTTGCTAGACGCCGATGCTATTTTGGACACACATATTATTTTTTGGGGTTTGATGTATAAAACATTTCACCTAATATATATATCTATATCTTCTAATTTATATATATATATATATAATAGATAGAATATATATTGTATATATATATGTTGTATTTTCTTTCTTACTATGGTACAAATGGTTTGTTTTATCTTTTCACATGTTTTGTAAACGTGTATCCAACACATAATTAGCTAATGCATCTGTCAATTTATTCATGTGCCTAGGAATATGATGATATGTAATATAATCAAAATGTCTTTCCAGTAGATGAATACAGAGATACATTCTCAATATTTTAGGGTTTTTGACAGAATAGTGCATGTTGAGTTGAAGGACTAAAAGCTGTTAATCCTGGTTGACAACCAAATCTCGAATGTCAAGAGCAATGGCTTCTGACAACAGTTCGATTACTGCACTATATTCATCATGTTGGTAGTTGTACTACCTAAATAGATACCTTGAAGTTCAATCAACTCATCGTTAGGGTCATAAATAGCCCATGCCATGGATGATAGTTTTTGGGTACTACAACAAGCACCATCAGCAAAACAGATGTGAGGAGTCGCAAAAATATGCAAAGTAAGGAAAACATACTAAATAGGAAAGTTGTTTGAAAAATAACATGCTAAACCACATTGCACAAAAAGGAATGGCACACTAATGTACACAAGTAACCATGCAAGATGACCTAAGCATAGTACTTCTTGAGGTAAAGCCCATTTTGGGGCTTATCCAGAGGACTTCCTTCATAATCAATATGATCATAGGCCCCTTTTTACAAAACACATTCCACAATGTAGGGCCCATGCCACATGGGTTCGAACTTGCCTACCCCCATCTTATCATTAGCTTGGTCGCACAGTAAGACAAAATCACCCTCAGAGAATGCAAGGGGAGACCGACTGATTTAAATGGGACTTGACCTGTTTCTTTTGTGCTTCGATAACCAATGCAGTGAGATGACAAGTGCCATCCAGACGTTCTAAATATAAGAGGTGTTCTTCCTAAGGTGATGTTTCAGGGAGAAGTTCAACAACTAGCTTGAGTGAAGGAATCTTGCATTCAATGGCAATGTTGCTTCCAGACCATAAACTAGTTGGAATGGTGTGAAATGAGTTGCCCCATTGGTCAAGGTTTGGTAGGCCCACAGAGTTGAAAAGAGCATGAGATGCCAATTTGACTTGTGCATCCCAATAGTACGTTGATAATATGGGGTTGAGCCATCGTGGCGCAAGCCCAATGTGGATGTCAACTCAGCCATCATGTAATCTTTGAAATGGGAGCCATGGTCTGTGACAATGGCTTGAGGTATGCTGAACCTAGAAATAACATGGTTGAAAAGGAATTGAGCCACTGTTTTACCATCTACAAAGTATGTAGGCACTGGTTCGGTCCATTTGGTGAAATAATCCACAACAACGATAATATAGCCATGCCCCCCAGGTGAATGAGGGTTATATGTCATATAATCAATGCCCCATTTAGAAAAAGGACCAATGGTAATGACGGGGTGTAGGTGAGCGAGTGGGGCATGCATCTTGCGTTGGTAAATTTAGCATTCATGGCACTTGCAAAGAACAAGGATGCAATCCTTGAAAATGGACGGCTAGAAATAACCAACGTGAAGGATTTTTTGAGCGGTAGCATAGCTAGAAATATGACCACCACATGCCCTGGAGTTTCATTCATTGAGAACTATTTCAGCCTCCTCGATTGTAAGGAATCGGTGAATAACTGAATCAACAATGACACGGTATAAATTATCACCAATAATACGGTAGGGTTGGGAGTGATGCCGAATCCTTCATCGATAATCCTTAGTCAACACGGACTGGAATGTGGACATCTGGAGATACATAATGATATCACCGTACCACGGATCAAAGGTGCTAATTAGGAAGAGAGTCTCGTTCGGAAGTTTTTCATCTGTACTAGTAGGGAGAGACTTATAAGGAAGGGAACAAATCAATTTGGTGAAAACGAGTGACTTCTTAGATTTGGTAGTAGTAAGTACCAAATCGAATTCTTGCAGGATGACAATTCTTTAGAATTTTTGTCCCCCAGTAGCTAACGAGTCAGGATGTATGTCATGGGGTTGCATTCAGAAATCACTGTAGTTGTGTTCAAGAGGATGTAGTGCCAAAAGTGTTGAACAGTCTGGATGGTACCCAAAGCCAACTTCTCGACATGGGAATAACGTGTTTCAGTGTCGAGGAGATTATGACTAAGGTAGTAGATAACATGTTTGTTTCCTTCATTGTTGGCTTGGACAAAGACCATAGCAATGGTGCTAGGGGCTATAGCTAGATAAAGGATGTAATATTGATAATAATCTGGGGGATGCAATGGAGGAGAATTTATGAGGACAGCCTTGAGATCATCAAAATATTTTTGGGTCACCTCATCCCATACAAAGGGCATTCCTTATTTTAGCAACTAGGTAAATCCTATAGCTAGCCCAGCATTATTAGGTATAAAATGATAGAGAAAACTTTCCTTTCTTTGTAGGCTCTCAAGTTGGTGCAATGAAGATGGAGGGGGTAAATTTACAATGGTCTCAACTTTAAGTGGATCAAGGCGAATACCATCCTTGGAAACGATAAAGCTGAGGATTCGTCTGGATTCTATGCAGAAAACACATTTATGCAGGTTTAACGAAATTTTGTAGTGTCTACAATGTAGAAAATTCTACCGAAGATGGTCAGGCTGATCTTGGTGCTTACAAGAATGAGCATGAAGGTCATCCAAGTAAGGCTGGACAATGTTGTGAATATCATGAAATGCATAGGACATTTCCCACTGAAACGTAGCCACAACATTTTTGAGGCCAAAAGGGAGCTTTTTGTACATGAACGTACCCCACAGATAGAAAAAAGTTGTGTTTTCCTAATCGGTTGGTGCAACGTTGATCTGGTTGTAACCAAAAAAACCATCCATAAAGGAAAAAATCTCACTCCCACCACATTCATCAATAATTTGATCAATGAAGAGAGTAGGATAGTTATCTTTAGGACAAGTGTGATTGAGATCTCAATAATCAACGCAAATGCGGATCATGCCTTATTGTTTTGTCACCAGTACAATATTTGAAACCTAATGTGTAAGAGGAATGGGATAGATGAACCCAACTTTGAGAAGTTTTTCAACTTCACCCTTAATAGCGGTGACCTTCCTAGGGTGCACTGGGTAGAGCCATTAGTGAATGAGCTTCGCGTGAAGATAAGTTGGTATTTTGTGCACAAAAATGCTAGGATCAATGCCGGGCATTTCTTCATAGGATGACACAAACACATCATGGAATTCTTGAAATAGATGAGTATAAGTCTTGATCTCATATGGAGAACAAGATACCCCGATATGGACATGTTCAACAATACCAGGCTTGATAGAAATATCAATTGGCATTGTTTGGGTAATATTACCCAAATTTCCTTTTGACCATACTTCATGAGTCATTATCGGGCGCGGTAGTGGGAGGGAAGGAAATGGAGAAGAGGTCTCTTCGAAAATGGTAGACATGACCGTTGGATGAGGTAGGAATGAAGAACGATGATGAGTATCGGTCCAAGGTGGTTCCTTGAGAGACATGACTTCCATGATACCTTCATCAGCAAGGAAGGTCTCGACTAAGGGATCAAGTGATTTCAAAGCTCCAAGCCATGGGGATTGAGAATACGTATCGAGGGAGGTCTTCGAAACAGAAGAATAAGAGGATGTGGAACTCAAAGCTGAAACAATTTCCATGTAATTGATTTTGATAGGACTAAGTGGCATAACCTCGCCCCAAGTATCAATAAGATCTATTGAAGGTATGGCCGAAGGATTAAATTAGAATGAGACCATGTTCACAAAGGCAACATCAGGAGGTGGGAGCAGAAAAATTCCCATTAAGGTAGAATATTTAAAAAGGCATGCACCCACACTCTCATAGGGAGCACTAGTTTGCTTGATCGACAGAACATTGCCATCCGAAGAGGAAGAGGCAAAGAAGGATAGCTGGTCAATAGTGACAATCTTCCCTTCATGGGGAAAATGAAGCACATGAAATAGGGAGGAGGCTATAGCAAGCATAGCATGGCTCCAGCTCTGGTCGAGTAGAAGATTGTGATTGAGATTGGAGTTAATAATATCTACCTCGACTTGCACTATCTTACCTTCCAGAGTAATGGCCAAGTTAGATAAGACACTGAAGGGTCACGAGTTGTGCCCATCGAAAGCTTCCAAAGTGTTTGAGGATTGGTTCAAAGCAGGAGAACCAATAGCCTTCCAACATGTGATTAACATGATGCAGGTGGAAGCACCTTCATCATTGATAGCCCTATGGATGGTCTTCTCATTGATGATTACCTGAATTAGAAAGGAAATTTGATGAGGGAGACACGGAACATGGTTCTCTAGATCAAAACATATCAAATTGGAATCGGTAGGATCAATACCCCCGATAGCTCACAACAAATATCTTTGTTGTGATGGGCAGCTTTGGAGCACCTCAAGAGATGACATAGTTGATGGCGCCTGACCTAGATCCTCAATAATATTATAGTGTTGAGCGACTCGGGTGTTAGGATTGTATGAGGATTTATGTAGCACACCTCGAGAGGGTGGCCATATAGTGGAATCAGGGCTAGGGCGCTCAATATGAAGAGGGCCAGAACTCAGGGTAGAAGAAGAAGGGGTGGCTTCCTTCTCTTTCCCGGTTACCAGAGTAGGAGTTTGGTAATATTTCAATCTAGTGTCCACATTAATAGGTGTACTCATCATGAACACTTGTTATCCTGAGGAAGAAAATGATTGAGGTTGGTCTACCATTTGGGTCTGCTAACATGGAAATGGCTCTTTGAGGAAAATGATGGTCCCTTTGAGAAAATGACTAACTTTAGATCATCAGGGAAAATCCTTAGTGTAGTGATCCTCTTCGCAAATGAGGCAGGGATGCTCAAGTTTCCATTGTGAAGATTCACCAGCAGACAATTTGGTAGGACCCTATTTTAGGGCATCTACTTTGCCCTTGCCTTTGCCTTTATTCTTATCTTTCGAGGAATTTTCCATTGCAGTAGACTGGACAATGTGGACCTCTGAGTATTTACCAGGGCTAGGTAGATTCTGGGAAGAACTATTGGGAACAACATTCGAGACTGACTTCTATTTGGAAGAAGATTTAGTAGGGGTCTGGGATACTAAACCAATAACTCCATCGACAGGAGGTGTAGCTTGTGACTTTGATGCCATGGTATCAGATGATGGCTACAGAGCATTGGGTAATAACTCATCCAAAGTGCCAGACAGAGAGTAAACTAGATCCAAGTACTGGGCACGAGCAATGACGTTTTCTTCGGTTACACATCCACCCATAGCTATATCGCGAGCAAATGGGACCATGAATGATTTAGTGAACCATTCATTGAGAAACTGATGAGCAATCTCAAATTTTATCAGGTGGCATCTACGTCTCCATTCATGGATGTGATTGGAGATGTGTGTCATAGTATATTTCTTAAGCGATGTCAACAAATAGGTGCCAGTTTCCTAGTGAGCTAGCAGCTGAAAATGCATGAGGAAAACCATGTCTAAAGAGTTAAAGTCATGGTAAGTACTTCGAAGAAGCTCAATGTACCACTTGGTTGTAGCACCTGTGAGGGTTCATTGGAAAAGGAAAAGACGAATGGAATCGTCAACGTAAGAGTTCGAAGAGCACTAGATGTGATATGTAATCACGTGGGCTTGAGGATCTTCTTTTTCTTTCCCATCAATCTTTGGACAATCGCTTGGTATCTTAGATGACACCAGAGGCCAGTATGGTGAATGAAGCATTGGATCATTCGTAAGGTGAGACACTTCTAAAAACTCTAGTGTGGCCAAGAATGGAAACTTAGTATTAAAGGCATAGGAGGTCAGTAAGCGGGTACGAGTGGAGGAGCACATCCCTACTGGAAACGATTTGTGCCCCATAGTGGGGGATTTTGGCAATATGACATCTGATGTTGCCCCCATTGTAGGTTACCTTGACCATAGGAAGGATTTTGACCTTGAATACCTTGGAACTATCCAATCATAGGTTGTTGATAAGTAACATATGGGTTAAAAGGTTTTTGAGATTGTTGACCTTGGACATATGGATATTGTACCTATTGTCCCTGAACATATGGGTGGTGAACCTGTTTTCCTTGAACAAGAGGATTTTGGACCAAGTGTCCTTAGACATAAGGTTGATACACTTGTTGCTCTTGGACATAGGGATTCTATACCTGATGTCCTTGACCAAAAGGATTTTGAACTTGTTGACCTAGGATATTAGGATTTTTGGCCTGCTGCTGCAGGACATGACTCTGGCCTTCCCCTTGCAAGGGTTGACCCTGCTAATATGTATACAAGGGTAGTTGCTACCCATGTTGGTTTTGCTGCTGCAAGGGTTGGCCTTGCAGTTGAAAATTTTTCCATAGGGCTACAGAGGTTGGCCCTGTGAGGACATGGGCTGGGAGGTTTTCAAAGTATAGTGCATCTGCTACTGCACGGTTTGTTGCAACTGTTGCAAGGGTTTTCCTTGCGGTTGTTGCAGTTGGCCTTGTTGCGGGATCATTTTCCCTCGTTGTTGCATGGATAGCCCTTGTTGCAAAAAAGTTTTCCCTTGTTATTGTAGAGGTTTTCCTTGTTGTTGCAAGGGTACTTGACTAGTGCCCAAAAAATTCCCAAACTAAATCTGGCCATAGCCACCCTGGAAAGTGGATGGGCCAGGCTAAATGTACTACCCAGACTGAAGGGTATAAAGTTTATTAACCATTCCTTGAAAACCTAATGGAATGTAAGGGGTTTGGTATTGGACGTGAGCCTCATAGGGCTACTGATACTGGACATTGTTTGACCCAAACAGACCAACAAGATTTTGAACCTGTTGGTACTAGACATTGCTTGATCTAGTAGGATCAACAGGGTTGTGAATAATGCCAGAAGAAGACTGGTCCATACTAGGCATGTGAGCTTGTGATCTACTCACATTGGTGGTGCCTAACACTATGGAAACGTTTAGGTTTTGTCCCCCAGGCAATGGCACAACTTGGCCACTGACAAGAGGGATGGAGGGACTAACAGAGACATTTGTCGAGACTGCCGATTGAATTGGACAGCTGACTGGGACTAACAATACAGGGGAGTTTGGAATTGTGGGTTTCACCATAACTGAGGTAATAGCCTGTTGAGAGGTCTCGTTTGCAATGAACAGACCTGAAGTAGGCATGGCGCCTGATGCCCAAACATGGTTATGGTAAAGTGATGAGGATCTATGTGTTCCTGAAACCAACTGTGCCAAAGAAACACAGTTAAGTGGCACACTAGCAAGGATGCTACCTATATAGGAGAAACGTTCAAGGAAAAGGATGTTCTTCCTCCTCGACAGTATGTGGAGTAGAAACTTTTGATTCCTCTAGAGAGGTGACTGGAGCATCACCTTCCAGTTCCATATCTAGGAACAAATGACGATGAATGGTTGAATAAGTACAAGGGGATAATTCCAAAGGAACACTTGGCTGATCGTATGGACTGTAAGGATGTTGTAGTGATATCAGAATAGGGTTAAACAAAGGATTTAGAGGATAGATAACCAGTCCGAGCTAACAGTCAATGGTCGGTGGATTCTCAGAAGTTTGAATGGGATTGTCTAGAGATTCTGGGCCAAGATCAGCAGATGACCCTGTATCCAAAGTAGATGGAGGATGAGATGAAAAAGGTTGAATGCTTAGAATAATTTCGAGTTCAACACCTTGGTCCTCGAGTGGCTCTAGTAACTTAGGAAACAACTCCTCAAGAAATCTTTCAGACAGAGGAGAGGAAGAGGAGCTAGGTCAACCACATAGTTCAGCCATGATGACCTTGTCTTAGTTGATAGAAAAAACAAACTTCAAGGTGTTAAAATGTTCTTTAAAGGAAACTCACAATTTGGTTTAGAAAATACTAATAGGATGTTATCAGATTGTGGGCAATCAATTATTAAGATGCATAAATAGGCTGGTGCTCTTTCATTTTTGAAGAGTCAATAAAGAAACAAAGATGACTCTATCACTTTTGATTGGAAATGAGCTCGAAAGGAAAAGTGCTCAAATTATCATTTAAGTTTAATGAGTCAAAAATATCAAATGATTGCTCTAGATGATCTAGGTAAATAGGATTACCAGGCAACTGTGAACTACAGAATACCTCCCAGCGAACCAAGAAGTACGAGCAAGAAATCTCCCCAAATGATGTGTTCAGTGTATCACATTCACAAGGTGGCCGACTCGACTTTCTAAGGATAAAGGATTGCAGCCTAGACGGGTATCCCATTATATACTCAACAATATGAGGAGCAAAAATATGTACTAGCACTGTTTAATGCCGAAGCTAACGACAGCTACTAGGTTTAAAGACATCGGAACACATCTCTAGCCTAGACCTTCTATATATAATCGTTAGATATCAAATGTGCCTTAGGTTAATTGAGTTCATTTTAATGTTTATTGTGGGTTATGTCTCAGTTTTTAAGCCTTAGCAATGTGACTCGAAAAACCTTACATGCAACTAAATGAGACAATACCCTTTCAATTCGATGAATTTCCTACACTAGAGAGGGTAGGAACTACATGATTAAATGCAAACAACCAAGCAACTTAAAGCAAAATTACCTTTCACTACTTCACTTTTTGAAAAAATAAACTAATGAAAAATGCAGTATAACAATGCCCTTTTGCACCATTTCCCCAAAATCTTCTTTTTTTCCCAGTTTACAAGACCGACGCTAATGCCGCCTCATGCCGATATGCAAGGATTAACATTGTCCCTAGTGGTGACTGGAGTGACTAAGCTTTATTCCAGTCGTCTCAATCCTCTTATGGAAAGTTTTTTAAATAAAGAGTTGAATCTTGCAACTCTGGAAGCTTCCTAACAAATGTCTGGTAAATGGTTTGGCCAGATAGGGTCGAGGATGTCAGTTTGGGCTCCTTTCCCCAATAATGATGGAACTGTAGGTTTTAACCCCGTACAGAAATTATCTGCATACGAATTCTAAATCACAGAAAAATAAAAATGAGAGAGCATAACACATAAAACACATATACACAGAGATTTCCCACTGGATCTCAAAACCGAGACTACCAGCTTGGTTTTTCATATATCATTTCAATGTTACAATACATATTTTACTGCCTAAGCATCCAATACCATGGACCGAAAACCATCGTGTCCAAAACTATGGACCGAAAACCATAGGTAGGTTCGCCCAACCTAATATAGGGTCCAAAAAAAAAATTTCTTAGGGCGCTGCCCCGAACCCCGTAGAGGGGGGCTACCCGCCCCCCTCAAACCCCCCGGACAAGGGGGGCTACTACCCCCCCACTGCGCAATCGGCACGGCGAAGGGGGGGCTCCGCCCCCCCTCTAACGCCCCAGTTCACTACGTAGGTTAGTCGTGGAAAGAATATAACACAACCCAACAGGAACTACCTCAAGAGCTAAGACCTTCTCCCATGAGAAGAGGATCCATCTCCCATCCATTCATCCTATATAAATCTCCCTTTTTCTGAAGCTAGGGTTAATTTTGGTGTGCTAGTGCTAATTAAGTTTAGATTAAACAACAAGATATTCATTGTTGTACCTCTCTAGTTGTGTGAGGGAGAAGTGTGAATTTGGCTTAGTGTGAATCCTAAAGGGGAGAGCCTTAAAACTATTGTTGTTGAGGCCATCATGGAATGCTAGCAGAAGTGTGTGGGAACCTGGTTTTGTTGGAGGAGAATGGAAACATCAAGATAATGGCTATAATATCTTCTTGATTCAATATATATGCAACTATCGATTGGTTTCCTACATGATTTGTTGTCCTACATGTTCATGTCTTAATGTTTCTTGACTTCTTAAGCAGGTTGAATTAAAATTTGTTTATTATCACGGTTGTTTTTCGCTATTGTTTTTTGTGTTTCTTGAGCTCGAAAATGTAGAAAATGATACTTAAGAGAACCACTTGAGCATTTCAGTCAAGGAGTACCTTTTTTGTAAATAGTGCATCCTAGCTCGAAAGCGGGGTAAACTTATACTAGGCACATGATGCTTCACATCCGTTAAAGAGTTCGAAATGACAAAGGCTCAATTATCTTTCCGATTTTGAAGGGTCAGGAAAGAGATTGAAAGTGGACCACCCATTTTATTTTATTTTACGAGTCAAAATGGAAAAATACTCAACAATCTATTCATATAATTTTAACGAGTCGAGAAAAGAGATGAAACATGACTCGTCATCATCATCGAACATCCATCACCTGTCGTTGCACAAAAAGGTAAAGTGCATTATCCAATTCCTGAGGAAAAGTAAGGTAAAATATTTACAAAAACCTAATATCTTCATGAAAGACTGATTAAAAAGGAGGAAAAGTAAATATTTTTTACCATTTACCAATTTACCTTGCTATAAAGACTTCTTACTGACTTTTTCCCTAATTGTTTCGTAGTAGATTGAGGGAGATTCAGGAGGTCATTCCCCGAGACGCCAGTTACAGGTAAGAGCCAAAGCCCTGAGCTTCATTTTCATGTCTTGTATTATTGTTTTAAACCATTTTTAGGTTTTTTGAGGGAGGATTTAACAAAAAAAAAATTCCCTCGGATGGTGCGACTTTCAGGCATGGAATCGCGTTGGTCGAGGGTAATTAACACAGCCTATTGCACCGTTGGTGCAACTATTTTTTAAACAGGTGTGCTAGGACCTTAACTAGGTTAAAACCCTATTTTCTCATAAACTCATCATTCAAACTTGAAATTTATGGGCCAAGCATGATTGTTGACTCAAATCTATGGCTTTTGCAGGAAATAATTGTTGAAATTGGTAGGTTAGAAGGAACGGGAACATGAAGATGTGGACATCGAGGCACTGAATGATCCAAATTTCCTAGAAGCTTTGAGGGCTTGCGGGATCCTCAAATTCTTTCTCATGCTAGGGATGCAGACCCAACCTAAGTTGCTTCACTACTTGATTAGTCTCTAGGTCATAAATTAGGAAATATTCGTCATTGGTGACCAGGAGCTGGATTTAGAAACTTCAGATGTATACTTCATTACAGGACTATCCTGAAGAGGGGAACCAATCAACTTATGTGTTCCATGACCGATTGGGGTGAGCATATCCATGTTTCTCATTGAACATTGCCCTGAGGACCTCAAATCCAAGAGTGGGGAGATTGATATTTCCATTGTTCAGGATCTGACACTGAGAGTGCTACTGTTGACCATCAACAGAGTGGCAGGGGTCCAGCCAGTGGACGACACTAACAAGTCAAAGTTCTTGTATGTTATCAACTACATAGCACTGTTGATCTTCAACTGGCTAGAGGCCATGAAGATCAACATAAAGCACCAGCTGATAAAAGCTAAAGTGGGTAATCTGAAGCAATTTTTCTTTGGATCTGTACTAGCGACCTTTTTCTTGGAACAGGTGCCACTGTTTCAGTACGAGTTGACTGAGATTGATCCATGCCACACAACCCACGGATGGCCCACTGGAGTCGTTTGATGCCCAAGGTCACTGGGGATCAACACATGTCATACATACCTGCATTCTTTTCATGGCTATGATGAAAGAAGATCATCGTGGAGGACTGGACATATAGTGGCACTGACTTCCATGGAGATTCGGACATGCTACTACCAGATGGAGAGGATTTTGATGATGAAGGTGAAAAATCATTTTCTTCAATTTTGTGATTTTTTAAACTTTTTTTTGGTATATATGTGTTTATAACATTTCTCTTTGTTAATGCAGATGTTAGACCAGAGCACCTTGTTGGGATGTCCCCAATAGCCAAGCGTGTCACCCGCTCGATTGATTTTGTCGCTCGTTATCAGGAGGGGTTGACTCATGGTATCCTAGAGTATGGTGGGGTGGCAAACATTCCTCGCTAGTACCAGAGACATATGGTGGGAGTATCGGATCAGATCTGATGATTTTTGAGCAATGTTGCATGAGTTGTATGATGCTACCATAATCACCATGCTAATTAGTTCCTAGGTCCAGCACTTACATTTTTTTGAAGCCTGCGTGCCACGGATATATGAGGCCTGCGAGCCACAGATATTATTTTGGACACACATATTATTTTTGGGGTTTTGATGTATCAAAAATTATCACCACATATATATGCTATATTTTCTTGCTTAATATAGTACAAATCATTTGTTTTATCTTTTCACATGTTTCGTAAATGTCTATCTAACACATAATTAGCTAATGCATCTATCAATGTATTCATGTGCCTAGGAATATGATGATATGTAATGCAATCAAATATCTTTCTAGTAGATGAATATGGAGATACATTCTCAAAATTTGAGGGTTTCTGATGAAATATTTCCCGTTGAGTTGAAGGACAACAAGCTATGAATCCATGTTAACAACCAACTCTCGAATGTCAAGAGCAATGGCTTATGACAATAGTTCGATGACCGAACTGTATTCAGCGATGTTGTTAGTTGTATGACCTAAAGAGATACTACACAAATTGTAATTCAATCTACTTAAGAAGTTAGGAAACATTAAACCATGAACATGTAAGATGACAAATCATGTAGGAAATCAATTGATAGTTGCATATATATTGAATCAAGAAGAGATTGCAGCCATTGTCTTGACATTTCCATTCTCCTTTGACAAAACTAGGTTCCCACACACTTCTTCTAGCATTCCATGATGGCTTCAACAACAATAGTTTTAAGGCTCTCCCCTTTAGGCTTCACACTAAACCAAATTCACACTTCTCCCTCACACAACTAGAGAGGTACAACTATGAATATCTTGTTGTTTACTCCAAACTTAATTATCACTAGCACACCAACATGAACACTAGCTTATGCTTAGGAAAAAGGGAGGTTTATATAGGATGAAGGGATGGGGGATGGATCTTCTTCTATGTGAGAAGGTATTATCTCTTGAGGTAGTTCCATCATTAGAGGGGAAAGGAGCCCGAACTAACATCCTTGACCCCATTTGGCCAAACCATTTACGAGACATCCGTTACGAAGCTTCTAGAGTTGGAAGCTTTGGCTTTTTATTTAAAAAACTTTCCATAAGAGGACCGGTGCAACTAGAACATATATAAGTCACTCCGGTCAGTGATAGGGACAATGTTAATACCTTCATATTAGTGCGAGGAGGAAAAAAGGCCATTAGCGTCAGTCTTGTAAACTGGGAAAAATAGAAGATTTTGGGGAAATGGTGCAAAAGGAAATTGTTCTACTCATGAAGAGAGACACAATGGGAGTTTCTTCATGAAGGGCAAGAATGTAGGGTTCACTGTATAGGTCCTCCAGGATCAAGGAATGGGGACTACAGGGACAATGACAAATGTTGTGTAACATATCCCCCTAAAGTGTGAAGGACGAACTAGAGTGAGGGATGAATAAAGGTATAACTCGGTATCTTTTTCATGTTTAGAGAGTTTGAAAAAGACACGGAAAAGAAAAATCCACATGGTCCCTTTTCGTATGTTTGTGTCTCTCGAGCCTAAAAATGTAGAAAATGATACTTGAGAGAACCGCTTGACCATTTTAGTCAAGGAGTACCTTTTTCGTAAATAGTGCATGCCAGCCCAGAAAAGGGGTAAACTTATACTGGACACACAATGTTTTGCATCTGTTAACAAGTTCGAAACGACAAGGACTCAATTATCTTTTCACTTTTAAAGGGTCAGAAAATAGCTTGAAAGTGGACCCCCATTTTATTCTCTTTTACAAGTAAAAAGGGAAAAATACTTGGCAATCTTTTCATATAAGTTTAATGAGTCGAGAAAAGAGTTGAAACATGAGTCGTCGTCATTGTCGAACATCCATCACCTATCAAAATGCAAAAAGGTAAAGTGCATTACCCAGCTCTTGAGGAAAAATAGGGTAATCAAAAAACCTAATATTTTCATGAAAAACTGAATAAAAAGGAGGAAAAGTAAATATTTTTTACCATTTACCATTTTACTTACTATAAAGACTTCTTACTGACTTTTGCCCTAATTGTTCAAGAGTAGATTGCGGGAGATCCCAGAGGTCATTCACCAAGTCACCAGTTACAGGTAAGAGCTAGAGCCCTGAGCTTCATTTTCATGTATTTGATTCTTGTTTTAAACCATTTTGAGGTTTTTTGAGGGAGGATTTATCAAAAAAATTTCACCTGAGGGTAATTAACACAACTCGAGCCGAGGGTAATTAACATGGTCTATCATGCCGTCGATGCAAATGTTTTTAAAATAGGTGTGCTAGGGTCGTGAATAGGGAAAAACCCTATTTCCTTAGAAAACCACTATTAAAACTTAAAATTTATGGGCCAAGCATGTTTGTTGACTCAAATATATGGCTTTTTCAGGAAAGAATCATTGAAAATTGTAGACTAGAAAGAATAGGAACATGAGGATATGGACACCTAGGCACTGAATGATCTAAATGGCCTGGAATATTTGAGGGCTTGTGGGCTCCTTAAATTCTTTCTCAGGCTAGCGATGTAGGCCCAACCTAATTTGCTTCAGTACTTGATTAGTTTCTTTGACATAAATCAGGAAATATTCATCATTGGTGACCAACAATTGGAGTTAGAAACTTCAAATATATACTTCATTACAGGACTATCCCAAATAGAGGAACGAGTCAACTTATATGGACCATGACTGATTGGGGTAAGAATATCCACATTACTCACCAAGCATTATCCTTAGGCCCTCAAATCCAAGAGTGGAAAGATTGAGATTTCCACTGTTCAGGATTAGACACTGAGAGTGCTTTTGTTGACTATCAATAGAGTGGTGGGGTCCCAGGTAGTGCACGAGACTAACAAGTCAAAGTTCCTATATGCCATCAATTGTACAACACCTACAATATTCAACTGGGCAGAGGCCATGAAGATCAACATAAAGTGCCAGCTGACCAAAGCTAAGGTGGGGAACCTGAAGAAATGTTTTGCTTCAGATCTATACTAGTGACCTTTTTCTTGGAACGGGTGCCACTATTCAAGTACCAGTTGAGTGAGATAGATACTCCCATGCCACGCGACTCGTGGATGGCCTACTAGAGTTGTTTGATGCCCAGGATCACTCGGGGCTAGCACATGTCATATAGACCTACATTATTTTCATGGCTACGATGAAAGAAGATCGTCATGGAGGACTAGCCATATGGTGGCACTGAATTCTGTGGAGATCCAGACATGCCACTACTAGATGAAGAGGATTTTGACAATGAAGGTGAAAAATTCATTTTTCAATTTTTCAATTATTTTTTGTATATATGTGTTTATAACATTTCTCTTTGTTAATGCAGACATTGGACCAGAGCACCCTATTGGGATGTCCCCATTAGCCAGGTGTGTCGCTCCTTATCAGGAGGGGAGTGACAAAAAGGAGGAGATTGTGAGAAACCTTTAGGGGTTATCCCAGAGTATGCTCAGGTGGGAGACATTCCTCTCGAGTACCAGAGACATGTGTGGGAGTATTGGATCGGATCTACCAATTCCTGACTCATGTTGCACAAGTTGTATCATGCTACCATGGTCACTATGTTGATTAGTTCCTAGGTCCAGCACTTACATTTTTTTTTAGGCCTCTGTGCCATGGATATATGAGGCCTGTAAGACGTCGATGTTATTTTGGACACACATATTACTTTTTGGGGTTTTTATGTATAAAATATTATCACCATATATTTATTATATATATATATATATATATATGTTGTATTTTCTTGCTTACTATGTTACAAATGGTTTGTTTTATCTTTCCACATGTTTCGTAAATGTCTATCCAACACATAATTAGCTAACACATATGTCAATGTATTCATGCACTTGGGAATATGATGATATGTAATGTAATCAAAATGTCTTTCCAGTAGATGAATATAAAGATGCATTCTCAATATTTAAGGGTTTCTGATGGAATAGTGCCCATTGAGTTGAAGGACCACAAGCTGTGAATCCAGGTTGACAACCAACTCTTGAAATGTCAAGAGCAATGGCTTCTCAGAACAATTTGATGACCGCACTATATTCAGCAATGTTGTTAGTTGTATGACCTAAACAGATACCTTGAAGTTCAATCAACTCACTGTTATGGTCATAAATAGCTTATGCCACAAATGATAGGTTCTAGATACTATAGTAAGCACCATCAACAAAACCTATGTGAGGAGTCGCAAATGTCTACAAAGCAAGGAAAACATACTAAATAGTGAAGTTGTTTGAAAAATAACACACCAAACCACACTGCACAAAAATGAATGGCACACTAATGTACACAAGTAACCGTGCAAGATGACCTAAGAATAGTTATTCTTGAGGTAAAGCCAATTTTAGGCTTATCCAAAGGATTTCCTTCATAATCAATAAGCTCATAGGCCCATTTTTGCAAAACATGTTTCACAATGTAGGGCCCATGCCACATGGGTTCAAACTTGCCTGCCCCTAGTTTAGCTTTAGCTTGGTCGTACAGTAAGACCAAATCACCCTAAAAAAAAATGCGAGGGGAGACCGATTGATTGAAATGGGACTTGACCCATTTCTTTTGTGCTTCGATAACCAATGCAGTGAGATGGTGAGTCTGATCCAAATGTTCTAAATATAAGAGGCATTCTTCCTGAGGTGATGTTTCGGGGAGAAGTTCAACAAATATCTTGAGTGAAGGAATTCTGCGTTCGATTTGCTTCCAGACCATAGACTAGATGGAATGGTGTGAAACTAATTTCGTCTTTGGTTGAGGTTCGGTAAGCCCACAGAGCTGGAAAGAGCATGAGATACGAATTGGACTTGTGGAAAAATCCTCACCTTGTAATCCTAAATCATTGTAAACAAAACCTTATTCACGACTTCAATTTGGCCATTGGCCTGAGGACAATATGGGGTTGAGCCATCATGGCGTAAGCCCAATGAGGATGTCATCCCAGCCATCATGTAATCTATGAAATGGGAGCCATGGTATGTGACAATGGCTTGAGGTATGCCAAACTTGGAAATAACATGGTTGAAAAGGAATTCAGTCATTGTTTTACCATCTACAGAGTATTTAGGCATCGCTTCGGCCCATTTGATGAGATAATCCATAGTGATGATAACATAGCCATGCCCCCCATTCAAACGAGGGTTAGATGTTTTATAATTGATGACCCATTTGGCAAAAGGACCAATGGTAATTATGGGGTGTAGGTGCACAGCACCGACGAGTGGGTGGGGCTTGCATCTTGCATTGGAAAATTTGGCATTCATGGCACTTGCGAACAACAAGGATATGGTCCTTGAAAATGGACGGCCATAAATAACTAGCGCAAAGGATTTTTTGAGTGGTAGCATAATTGGACATATGACCACCACATGCCCTAGAGTGGCAGTCAGCCTCCTTTATCGTAAGGCATTGACAAAGAACTGAAACGACACCAACATGATATAAAGTATCGCCAATAATACGGTAGGGTTGGGAGTGATGCCGAATCCTTTGGCGATCATCCTTAGTCAACATGGACCGAAACGTGGATGTCTAGAGATACACGATGATATCACCATACCATGGATCAAGGGTGCTAATCAAGAAGAGAGTCTCATCCAGAAGTTGTTTATTTGCACTAGTAGGGAGAGACTTAGGAGGAAGGGAACAAATCAATTTGGTAGAAACGAGTGACTTCTTATATTTGGAAGTAGTAAATAAAAAATCAAATTCTTGCAGGATAACAACCCATTTAGAATATTTCCCCCCTAGTAGCTGACTAGTGAGAATGTAGGTCAGGGGGTTGCATTCAGAAATCACCATAGTCGTGTGAAAGAGGATGTAGTGCCAAAATTGTTGAACAACCTGGATGGCAGCCAAAGCCAGCTTCTCAACATGGGCATAACAATTTCAAGGTCGAGGTGATTATGACTAAGGTAGTATATAACATGTTCACTGCCTTTGTCATCGTCTTGGACCAAGACCATAGCAATGGTGCTATGGGCTACAGCTAGGTAAAGGAAGTAATCTCGATAATAATCTGGGCGATGCAATAGAGGAACATTTACGAGGACGAACTTGAGATCATTAAAATATTTTAGCAACTCGGTAAATTCTATAGCTAGCCTAGCATAATTGGGTATAAAACGACGGTGAAATTTTCCTTTCCTTGCAGGCTCTGGAACGATTGAGGTCAGTCTACCATTTGGGTTTGTTGAGACTAAAATGGCTCTTTGAGGATAGCGGGAGTACCCTTGAGAAAACGACTAACTTTGGATTGTCAAGGGCAATCCTTAGTTTAGTGATCCCCTTCACTAATGAGGTAGGGATACTTAGGTTTCAATTGTGAAGATTCACCAGCAAACAATTTGGGAGGACCCTCTTTTAGGGCATTGGATTTACCCTTGCCTTTGCCTTTCTTCTTATCTTTCGAGGATTTTTCCATTACACTAGACTGGACAGCGTGGACCTCTAAGGTTTTACCAAGCCCAGGTGGATTCTGGGAAGAACTATTGAGAACAACATTCAAGACTGACTTCCAATTGGAAGAAGATTTAGCAAGGGTCTGGGATACTGAATCAATAACTCCATCGATAGGAGGTGTAGCTTGTGACTTTGATGTCGTAGGATTGGATGATTGCAGCGGGGCATCAGGTAATAACTCATACAAAGCGCCAAACTAGGAGTAAACTAGATCCAAGTATTGGGCACAAACAATATCTTGTTCTTCAGTAACGAATCTACTGATAGCTATATCATGGGCAATTGGGGCCATCAATGATTTAGTGAACTATTCAGTGAGAAACTGATCAACAATCTCAAATTTGATCAAGCGAAGTCTATGTCTCCATTCACGGATGTGATTGGAGATGTGTGTCGCAGTATCTTGCTTAAGTGATGTGAGAAAATAGGTTCTAGTTTCATAGCGAATTGGAAGCTAAAAATGCATGAGGAAATCCATGGCTAAAAATTTAAAGTCATGGTAAGTACTTTGAGGAAGATTGATGTACCACTTGGTTGCAGTGCTTTTGAGGGTTCATTGGAAAAGGCAGAGACAAATGGAATAGTTAACGTAAGATCTCAAGGAGCACCAGAGGCGATATGTCATCACATGCGCTTAAGGATCTTCTTTTGCTTTCCCATAAAACTTCGGATAACCGCTTGGTATCCTGGACGACACTAGACACGAGTATGGTGAATGAAGGATTGGATCATTTGTAAGGTGAGACACATCAAGCAACTCTAGTGTGGCCAAGAATGGAAAATGAGTATTAAAAGGCATAGGAGGTTGGTAAGCAGGTCTGAGCGAAGGAGCCCATCCCTACTGGAAAGGATTTTGGCCCTACAATGGGGGATTTTGGCCATGTGGCATTTGATGCTACATCCATTGCGGGTTACCTTGACCATAGAGAGGATTTTGACCTTGAATACCTTGGAACTATCTAGTCATAGGTTGGTGGTAAGCAACGTACAGGTTAAAAGGTTGTTGAGCCTGTTGAACTTGGACATATGGATATTGTACTTATTGTCCCTGAACATATGGGTGGTGAACATGTTTTCCTTGAAAAAGAGGATTTTGGACCTGGTGTCCTTGGGAATAATGTTGATACACTTGTTACCCTTGGACATAGGGATTATATACCTACTGTCCTTAACCAAAAGGATTTTGAACCTATTGACCTAGGGCATTAGGGTTTTGGGCTAGTTTCTACAGGACTTGACCCTAGCCTTGCCCTTGCAAGGGTTGACCCTACTGATATGTATACAAGGGTTGCTGATGCCCAGGTTGGTTTTGTTTTTGTAAGGGTTGGCCTTGCGGCTACAAAATTTAGCCCTTGGGCTGCAAAGGTTGGCCCTATGAGGACATGGGCTGGGAGGTTTGTAGAGCATAGTGCATCTGTTGTTGCACGATTTGCTGCAACTGTTGCAAGGGATTCCCTTGTGGTTGTTGCAATTGACCTTGTTGTGGGATCATTTCCCCTTGCGGTTGCATGGATAGCCCTTGCTGCAACAAAGTTTGCACTTGCGATAACAAAGGTTGCCCTTATTGTTGTAGAGGTTGTCTTTGTTATTGCAATAGTATTTTAACAGTGCCCAGAAAATTCCTGAACTAAATCTAGCCATAGCCACGATGGAAAGTGGATCACCCAGGGTGAATGTACTACCCAGACTAAAGGGTGTAAGGTTGTTTAACCATTTCCTGAGAACCATATGGAACATAATGGGTTTGGTATTGGACCTAAGCCTCATAGGGCTATTGATACTGGACATTGCTTGACCCAGATGGACCAATGGGATTTTGAATCTATTTGTACTCAACATTGCTTCATCTAGTAGGATCAACAAGGTTGTGAATAAGGCCAGAATAAGGCTGGTTCATACCAAAGATGTGACCTTGTGAGCTACTCACATTGGTGGTGCCTAACACCATAGAAATATTTAGGTTTCGGCATAGCTTGGCCACTGGCCAGAGGCATGGAGGGACTGATAAGGACATTCGTCGAGACCACCGGTTGAACCTGATGGGTTACTAGGACTGATGATACAAGGGGGTTCAGAATAGTGGTTTGCACTGGGACTAAGGTAACAACCTACTTAGAGGTCGTGTTCACAATGAATGGACCTAAAGTAGGCATGGTGCTTGATGCCAAAATAGGGTTATGGTAAAGTGATGAGGCATTGGGTGTCCCTGAAACCAACTGTGCCAAAGACACATAGTCAGGAGGCTCACTGGCGGGGATGCTCCCTGTATAGGGGAAATCTTCATGAAGAAAAGGATGTTCTTCCTCCTCAACAGTGTGTGGGGTAGAAACCTTTGACTCCTTCAGAGAGGTGACTGGAGCATTGCCTTCAGGTTCCACATCTAGGAACAAACGACGAAGAACGACCGAAGAAGTATGAGAGGATAATTCCAAAGGAACACTCAATTGATCATATGGACTGTAAGGATGTTGCAATGATATCACAATAAGGTTAAACAAAGGATTTAGAGGATAGATAACTAGTCCAAGATGGCCATCAGTGATCCATGAATTGTTAAGAGTTTGAACGAGATATTCTGGAGATTCAGGGCCAAGATCAACATATGACCCAGTATACAAAGGAGGCAGAGGATGAGATGACAAAGGTTGAATTCTCAAAAATATTCCAAGTTCAACACCTTGGTCCTCGAGTGACTCTGGTAACTCAGGAAATGGCACCTCGGGTAATATTTTAGATGGAGGAGAGAAAGAAGAACTAGGTCAACCAGATGGTTCAGCCATGATGAACTTATCTTAGTTGACAGAAAAAATAAACTTCAAGGATTTAAAATGTTCTTTAAAGTAAACTCACGATTTTGTCTAGAAAATACTAACAAGATGATATCGGATCATGGGAAATCAATTATTAAGACACATAAATAGGCTGGTGCTCTTTCATTTTTTAAGAGTTGAGAAAGAAACAAAGATGACTCTATCGCTTTCAATTGGAAAAGAGCTCAAAAGGACAAGCACTCGAATGATATTTTAAGTTTAATGAGTCAAAAGGATCAAATGACTACTCTGGGTGATCTAGGTAAACAAGATTACCAGGCAACCATGAACTACAAAATACCTCCCGAAGAACCGAGAAGTACGAACAGACAATCTCCCTGAATGTTGTGTTCGGTGTATCACATTTGCAAGGCGGCTGACTCGACTTCCTAAGGATAAAGGATTGCAACCTAGAGGGGTCTCTTGTTATATACTCGATGGTACAGGGAGCAAAAGTACGTACTAGCATTGTCTAATGCCGAAGATAATGACAGATGCTAGGTTTAAAGATACTAGAACACGTCTCTAGCCTAGACCTTCTAGATATAATCATTAGATGTCAAATGCACCTTAGGTTAATTGAATTTGTTTCAATGTTTTTCTTGAGTTATGTCTTAGTTTTCAGGCCTTATCAATGCGACTCGAAAAACCTTAAATGTAACTAAATGAGACAAGACCCTTTCAATTTGATGAATTACCTACACTAGAGAGGGTAGGAACTACACAATCAAATTCAAACAACAAAGAAATTGAAAGAAAAATGATCTTTCACTACTTCACTTTTCGAAAAAATAAACTAATGAAAAATGCATTCCAATTTCTACTTTTCGAACAAGCACATTTTTAACAATCCTTTCAAAAGTAAAAAAAAGTTCTTTTCTTTTTCAAATTATAATGAAATCCTATTCTTTAATGATGTTGACTATCATAGCATAATGATGCAACAAACTAGAATTTCATGTTTTTTTCATGTAACAACGAAATGAATTTTTGTATACAACACTTCAATGATTTTTTTTTTTGAGAGAATTAGCTCTTCAAGCAAATGAAAACACGAAAAGAGAGACTCATTCAGACTAATGAAGCATAAAATCTACCAAAAACAAGAGAAGCAATGTAATCCATGCCATAAAAGATCTTTTAGAACAGCAAATAAAAACTTTTCAAACTTGTGTAATGGAAGTCAAAGTCGTAAAAGGACTGCAAACAAAATGCGAGGAGTAAGTACACCAACAACTTGACTCACTGATTTCACAATCAGCTGAATGGATGATGATCTAGATGCCCTAGTTTCACTAACCATCCAATGACTCAACAAACCAAGAAGAAAGATGATAAGCCAACAAACAAACAAAAGCAAATGCAAACAGTATGTAGTGAGAGCTGCACAAGGCCTCTTGTACTTTACCCATCTTGTTTCAAGAGTCATACATGGTTTCATGTGAAACTAACCTATGAAAAAAACAAGAAAACTAACAAACAACAAGCAAAGTAGAAGTAGAAGAAAAATTGAAAGCAAAGTAAGAAAGAAAGCAAGCAAATAAATAAGAGAACAAAGCAAATAAGAAAACAAGCATGCAAGAAAACCAACTGAAATCAAAAACTACTCCTACTCTTAAACTAATGGTGCATGGGCCTAATCACATGAAGTGATATTTCCAATGCAACCACCAGTGCATTGGTTGACCCACGTTGGTGAAGGCTTTGTCCTCGAGAAACCTAGTTACACAAAACTGCAAGTAAGAAAGATATAAAAAAGAAGACAACCATGCTTTGTGCTCCAAGATGCCCACGGGACATAAGTGAGTGCAAGTCTATGAAGAGTGACTTGTGGACTTACCACGGTACCGTGAGACACTGTGTGTAGCTTTGAATCATATGCACACTCTTAAATGTGACATGCAAGCAAATGAAAGAAACAAAGACAACTTGCATTGTGCACGTGTGCTTGAAATGTAAGATTCCTCCAATGCATGAGCGATAGGATCTTGTAGTTTGAGTGGAGGAAGCATGATTTGTGTGTGAGATTGGTCTTCAATGCATACATATGGGTGATTGAACATTTTCCTGATCGGAAGTGAGACCTACCCAAAGAGAGCGAGGGCTTGACATAGGCATTGGCTCAGGCTAAAGTGCCTCAATAGTCTTGGGTGTTTCGACTTCATCATCAAATATATCATTATAAACCGGTGGCTTTGAAATATCTACTATGATAAAAACATGATCGTGACCGAATATGAGAGTAAATGGATCACGATAGCCATGATCGAAAAAATCGGTGATTTCATCGGCATCCTCATGATCTGATGAATCAAACAGAGGGGTAGTTGAAAAGTGAACCAAATAATCCTCTGTGTTTCTAGAAAAGATATATGAAATATCAAGTGGATTTTCAATGGATAACTTATCCTCTTTGTTGTCGTATGATGGACTGACATCCGGTGTGTCCTGCCGATGATTAACAGTGGGTGCATCCATGGATGAAGATGCATGGGAAATCATGGATGGCAGGTTCAACAAAGATGTCAGAAAATAATGGAGGAGGCTCGGACGGAAGGGAGTCATCCATCGCCAAGTGTTGATGCTCAAACTCCCACTCATACTCTTCATGAATGACAGTGCATGTTGGTTGTGAAACACCATCTCTGTCAGTGGCTTGTTCCTCGTTCACAATAAGTGTAGATTCCAAAATGGAAGAACACAAGATAGTATCATTTGGAGAGAAAACCAAGTGTGAAGATAGAGGGTGTGGAACAAAATGCATATGAAAACATGATGGGCTCACAACCAAATCCGCGTGAAAATTAAGCAAAGTGATTTTGGGAGGATGTGATAGTTGAACAGGTGTGCAAACATGATCCTCAACATCACTTTGTAGTGGTGGAGATATTTGATGAGGGGATGGTGGACAGTAACTTATGCTAGTGACTGCATCCATCTAAGATTGTGGAGCTCCATCACTGAAGAATGTTAAGCGAGGCTTGATTTCAAAATTCTTCTTGGGATGAGTACATTTCTTGACATAATACTTGAACTGGTCCCAAAGATAGAAAATTTTCATTTGTCTCTTCAAAACTTGAAACTGCAGGTCACAAAAGCGCTGCCAAAAGTCCATATTCGATTCATGCGTAGCCTTCCATTGTTGTAATAGTTTTTGGTCAAGATGGTCTGGATCAAAATTATGGGAAGTGTCTTCAATAAGATCACAGAAGTGCTCAAGTGATTGCACGCTATTAGCTGGTAGGCTCCACAGCCACCGATGTGGAGATTTTCGAAGTGTGTATGCAAGCGACAAGTTGGCCTCTTCATTAGAACATCCAACTTCCTCATGCAGCATGGAAAGAAAGTCATGTAAGAACTTAGGCCAGGCCACTTCACCTTCACCATCATATGTATAAGTGGACAAGTGATCGGAAAACTCCCTTGTGATGGTGACATCTTCATGGTTCAAAAAACATCACGGAGGGAGAAGAGTGCAAGAATCCATGATATATATGCAAAGGTTTAAAACATGATGAGAGGACACAACTTTTCATCTAGCCTCCTTCTAGCGCCATAAATCTTGATGGTGTTGGACCCACCAATATGTCATGGTTCTCCCCGGTAAGAAGTCCCAATTAGACCTCAGACCATTTGGTGTAGGAGTCCCAGTAGTGGGTCATATGGTAATGCCTTGACCAGGATTTTACATAGAGGCAAGTAAGATAACTCTGTTAGTGGAAACGGTGTGAAAGTTGTAGTGAGCCAAGGAAGGTGCATGAGAGGTTCTAACACACATGGGTTGAGATGAGTGTGCCCCTTGGAAACCTATGATAGCACATAGTTAAGAAGGGAACACACGAGCAAAGATACATAAATACATGGAAGGCAAGTTAGGAAGCAATCCAAAGTGATGGTCAAATAAACATCACATTTCAGAAATATTCATACATACACACAGATAGTTATACATGCATGCATAAGAAAACCAATACATCTATCATTTAGAGTAAACTAGGTGGCGTAGAATACAATACAACATATGCATGAAACATGTTGGCTCTTGTTATATTAAGAAGTGTAAGTTCCAGTCATACAATACATCCATTTCCAACCACTAGTTCTGACAGTGGAACGTTACACCCACAACCACCTGCTTCTCCAAAGAGATGTACAAGCTCTGCACAGTGGAGAAGCCAAGGTTTCTTACAATATTGTCCAAGCTCTCTCCAATATAGTCTTATCATAGCTTGGCTGACCACAATTCTATACAATGAGTTATGAGGGACTATTTATAGCAAAGGGTGGGGTGACCCTTGACATTCCCCTCTGTGACAATTCAACTAATCTCATGACTCTTCATCTACTCTATGACTATTACATCCAACTATCGACACTTGAATTACACTTGAAAAGACATTACATTACAATGCACATGTACCCATGTGAGAGAAATGGCTTGAGAAAGCCATGCTAGACATCACTATGACTTAGATAACCATGGAAGTCCGACTCCTCAACATCTCCATGCTGATCAACAGTAACATACTGATGCCAAGATTGGTAGTCCACGATGGAGTCTGTGTGCTCCAAGGTGACATATGTTTGGAACCTGACTCTTGCCTCCATAGCATCTGGGTACACTGCTTGGGATCCCCTATCCAACTCGTCTGTAAGCATGCGCATGACTGTCCTCAATGTAGCTGGACCAGCAACATACTTCTGCATGATGTCTGCACTAATGGGAATGTTTGGGCTGGTAGAAATATACATCAACCCGTTGAAGTATGAGTCAAGATCTAGTCGGACCCAGGAGTCTCAATAGATGGGATGACACGTGTGCACACCACAACATCCATATTCTTGACCACATGTGCATGGGAATCCCATAGTTCTAGATCTGACTTCAAATATGTGCCTTCAGCTCAACCACACTGGCCTTCATCATCTTAGGCAAGTGAAGTGAGTCTCCCTTGTATCTCATCATCCATGTTTGCATGTAATCAACAGAAACATGCAAGTTTGTCAAGATACATGCTCTTCTAACACATCATTGCTGCCATATGTTGAGATGGACGACTGCCTTATGCATGATGCCAAACTTGGAGTACAATTCTCACATGACTGTATCAAAGGACAATACTTCATATAGTATTTCTTTCTTCGATTCAGCTCGGGCAGACGCTGTCACCAACTCTCCTCCTTATTTGGTCATCTGAAGTTCTTTAGTCATTTTCTCATTCTCAGCGATCAGAAACAGAACACTTGGGCTAGTGTCTTCTACATACACTCTATTTGCATCAACCGAGGCTACTGGTTGTTTGTGCACATCAGATGCGATCACTCATTCCTCAACTTATGCAAGAGATGTATTGTCATCTAGAGTTGACACTTTATGAGACTAAACAAATCTATGTTGAGACTCGTCAAATGAGATGTTGTGCATCTCTCCTTCCGACTGATCTCTGAGGATCTTAGTGTGTTAAATTTTGACAACTAGGTCCAAACTCCATGTTCTGATGCTCAGATTAAGAGGCTAATATTTTTGTTGGATTCCTCTTTCTGAGAGGTGTAAAATCCATATAAAAATAGTCTTAATCCGATGAGCAGCACTTATATTTTGAATTTATTATTCTTAATAAATTATATGTGCAAGCTCGGCCAGTTTTGTAATGTAGGCTCACATGCCCAACAGATGTGTCACGCACCCTCATTGATGGATATAAATACAGGAAAAGTTGGAGAGAATTTCATCACAACACAACTCACGTCTTCCTCTCTCATCCTAAAGAGTACGAGCTACCTGGAGGACGAATTTCAGCCACACGTGGGAAGGATGAAGAGGACAGACCGTACGACTGAGCTGTAGTACGATTTTCTACTGCTAGGGTTTCGCAGAAAGTTTGACTAGCGTTGACTTTGGTCAATGCTTGGTCCAATCAAGCTAAAAACTTGTGGAAGGTTCGATTTTTGAAGGCCGTACTACCTGGCACAAAAATCGAGGTCAAAGGGTTGACCGTTTTGCTGCTACATTGACTTTCACCTTGCTGCCCCTGCGTTGACTTTTCAGGACAGTGTTGACTTTTGTAGAATTGACTTGGGTTGACTCATCTACTAGTTGGAGGGTTGTTGTGACACATGCTGGGCTGGCTGACCAAAGGAGACTTTGCTGGTTGAAGCATCCTGTTGACCGCTGAAACGAACACTCACATTTTTCCTGTTTCTGATTTGTCTTCTGTAAGATCTACTTATATGTTCTATCTGCATTTTTCTTAACTACTTGTATGATTGCTGTGAGAAAAGTGAAATTGCTCTTAGCATAGAACATCTTCAAAACTTTACATGGTATCAGAGCTGAGGTGAAGACAAACTCTATCTATAGCAATCATCATCGAAGGAAATGGATTCCACTAAGCTTGAATTCAGGGAGAATGACAAGATGACTGGAAGTGATGACTTCCATGCCTGGAAGATGTTATTAGATCTCAAATTGGAAGATCATGATCTCCTAGATCATGTGAGAGGGAAGATTCAAGAACCTCCATCAAATGCCTCTGCTGCTGTTAGAACCAAGTATAAGAAGGGAGAAATCAGAGCAAAGCTGCTGATCAGGGAATCCATAAATAAGAGTCTGGTTGCCTACATATCTGAACTAGGCACATCCAAGGAGATGTATGACAAACTGATACTTATGTTCCAAGTAAACAATGTGAACCAAGTGCTATTCCTCAAGAACAAGTTGAAGAATATGAAGAAGGGCCGAGACGAGTCTATTCAAACTTTCTTTATGAAGTTGACCGAAACCAGGAACAATCTGCTAGCTATTGGGGAGACAATAGCTGATCGTGAGATGGTTCTCACCGCACTTGGAGGACTTCCATATGAATGGCAAGTATTCACAACTACCATTCTCAACAATAATACCATTCCTAACTTTGATGAGCTTCTGTCTAGATGTATGCAAGAAGAAACAAGGATGAAGGAATTTGATAATGAAAGAAATGCTGCCTATGTTGCTCATTCCCGAAAGAAGAACTCTGGTGGTTCTAAGGACAAAGGAAGGACTAAGACTCAAGAGAAGAAGGGTAAATGTTTCACCTGCCATA
>APFE030515516.1:69075-86264 GCA_000404065.3 Pinus taeda
ATCAAGATCAAAATGATTGAAGTTGAGTTTCAGAAGATGCTCAGTGAGTTTTTCATACCAAGCTCGCGGTGCTTGTTTGAGGCCACACAATGTTAAATTTGGACAACTAGGTCCAAACTCCATGTTCTGATGCTCAGATTAAGAGGCTAATATTTTTGTTGGATTCCTCTTTCTGAGAGGTGTAAAATCCATATAAAAATAGTCTTAATCCGATGAGCAAAACTTATATTTTGAATTTATTATTCTTAATAAATTATATGTGCAAGGTCGGCCAGTTTTGTAATGTAGGCTCACATGCCCAACAGATGTGTCACACACCCTCATTGATGGATATAAATACAGGAAAAGTTGGAGAGAATTTCATCACAACACAACTCACGTCTTCCTCTCTCATCCTAAAGAGTACGAGCTACCTGGAGGACGAATTTCAGCCACATGTGGGAAGGACGAAGAGGACAGACCGTACGGCTGAGCTGTAGTATGATTTTCTACTGCTAGGGTTTCACATAAAGTTTGACCAGCGTTGACTTTTGTCAACGCTTGGTCCAATCAAGCTGAAAACTTGTGGAAGGTTCGATTTTTGAAGGCCGTACTACCTGGCACAAAAATCGAGGTCAAAGGGTTGACCGTTTTGCTGCTGTGTTGACTTTCAGCTTGCTGCCCCTGTGTTGAATTTTCAGGACAGCATTGAATTTTGTAGAATTGACTTGGGTTGACTCATCTACTGGTTGGAGGGTTGTTGTGACACATGCTAGGCTGGCTGACCAAAGGAGACTTTGCTGGTTGAAGCATCCTGTTGACCACCGAAACGAACACTCACATTTTTCCTGTTTCTGATTTGTCTTCTGTAAGATCTGCTTATATGTTCTATCTGCATTTTGCTTAACTACTTGTATGATTTCTGTGAGAAAAGTGAAATTGCTCTTAGCATAGAACATCTTCAAAACTTTACCTAGTGCCTCCTTGGTCGCTTGAGACTTTCTCATCATTTGGATGTGGTGAAGTAGGTAAGGAAACCTCTTGGTGATGAGGCATAGTTTTGATGTCCTATTCTAATTCACGTTGTTCTATATCTGTATCCAACTGTTGAAGTGATTTCT
The DNA here is from genome assembly GCA_000404065.3 of Pinus taeda. NCBI lineage: Eukaryota > Viridiplantae > Streptophyta > Pinopsida > Pinales > Pinaceae > Pinus > Pinus taeda. Next base: position 70,176 of record APFE030515516.1, read on the forward strand.
CTATCTCATGAGCGAAGTCCTACTCTTGCGATGGTTCACCATGTCTACCTGATGCCAGCCATTTTGATGAATCCACTACTAGTACAAGCGTTGTTACATATGTTTGCACATGTTGCACCCCCTACTATACCAGTTGGTGTTGCGCTTCCCTCTCCTACCTGCACATCTCTTATTCCTTCCGTAGTTGCTCCTTCAGCTCATGCAACTCCTTCTCTTCTTCCTCCATTTTTATCTTCTCCCTCTTCCTTTGTGCAATTCGCTTATCACATTGTTGTCTCTTTTCCTCTATAGCCATAGTTTCTTTCTCTACCAATGGATCTACTCAGAACTTGCATATTTTCTCTTCCTCCATGTGATCGATAATCTTCCTCTTGCCCTTTTCATGCATAGGTATGCTTACCTCTATTGCTACTACTGCTTCTCATGCTGGTGCTCTCCAGGATGCTTCTTCGTGTTGCTTCACTAATCACTCCATAGTGAAGCCGACCAATTCATTGGGTCTGGAGGAGTTGTAACAATATCTCCATGGGTCCTCCTCCACCTAATGACATGCCCCGTAGATCCATTTGAACTATACTCTCGTGTAGTTATCCTTCAGAAGACAATGTGGTCATATGGATTGTAACTTTGGAGGTCAAATGGAGACTTCTTCATAGTTCTGCTTCAATATCCTCTTGCTTGAAACTCTGAATCTCATATAACTCAATTTGAAACCGAAGAGCGGGCCAATATTCCTTCTTCTTCTGGTGTAGTCTAGTTGTCAATCCTACCGAGATGTGATATGCTACTTCCTGCATGACGAGTATGTCGAAGGCAAGCTTCGATAGAACATGCAGAGGCTTCTCCATGTTTAACATTCGTATGAAGGTGTCGGACGGTGAGGCATACCAATCAACAATGTCTATCGGTGTCTCCATTGCTTCCTTTGACATGCAAGGCAAATCTTGTTCAAATATCATCTTGTAAACTCGGGTGACAAAATGATTAGACAACTGTGTGATTACTCCTTTGAAGCTACATTCGGACAACAAATTACAATATGTGTTCACAAAAGTCTTTGTCAGTGACCATGCCCATTCCAAGCCTGGGAACTCTTGTCAGACAAATATTTCATCTAAGATTTAGGCGAACATGTAGATATTTTCTTGCATACCTTCAGGTGATTGTCAAGCCTTCATTACCTATTCCTTCAACTAAAGAGCCAACATGTTAGACCAGTTACATGGTTTACCCTCTCTAGCTAGTTGCTCCAGTGCGATCACCTAACTCTATGGGAAGGTTTCCATGCTTTCTTGGCCATACAATCGACATACAAATATGACCAAGTATTGATATGCCTTCTGGAGCATCTTCATCTTGTAGATCTCGTTGGGTGTCATCCTAAATCTAGCCAGTTTCTTTACCTAGTTCTTCATAATGTCTCTATAGTTGGCACTGCTGCTTGGTAAGCTAAAAGGAGTCTCCATGAGAGACATAGGCTTCAACATCTGATACATCTCATCATAATCCTATGCCCATAAGGTGGAAATATTTGTACTGCTAACACTGCTCAGAGTCATCGTCTTTGGATTAGTGTGCAAGATGATGCAAAGTATCATGTCTGCGAATGGGAACGCAGGGTATCTGCATGCATTCTGGTATAGGCCATACTTGTGAATGTTCACATACATCTGACGATCTTCGAGGTCTTCCCTAAAAGTGCCTACAAATGCTTCATTGACCTCTTTCCATTTTAGCTTGATATCCTTATCTAGAAACAACTTGGTATCTTCATAGATCAGTAGACATGTAGACACCTACTCAACTACTGTTGCAATTGCACTTCCGTCAGTGTCCTTTGATCCCAATCTCTTGGAGGCCATTTTTCCTATACTGCTAAGAGGTGGATGAACACCTAAAAGATTCAGAGAAAAAGTGACATGCATGGCAAAAACTCTGTCAGCCAAAACGAAAGCCAATTTAGGGAATGACATAACACATACCAGGAGAATGATAGGCAAAGATTGGTAATTTCTTCTTAGAGGCTAGATGAGTGGCTACCAGAACTATGAAAAAGGCAGTCTAGGTTGTTTGGGAGGCAAGGATGGATGTTGGATTTGCACAATGTGCAATATAGGCTGACTGCTAACTGTTGGGATTGTGCAATGCGCAATTCCAACTGGCAATGACTGCAGGCTTAGGGACTGCATTGCGTAATTTTCTGGGCCAGCAGTCACCGTCCCTCATAAATGAAAAAATAAGTGTTGGAGGATAGTGCCTGGGCAGAAATGCACATTTCTAGAAAGGAAGACAGAGCCTTCCTTCCTCGAATTGCGCAATGCTTTCTTGGTGAGGCAGAGTGTGGGCCAAGACTGCCCAAACACAATGACGGACAACTGAAAGAAAATATAAAACAGAATGCATGGTGACACTAAGTGAAAGCAAAAGTGAATGATCGTGCATGAAAATATTGAATGAAAGATTCAATAAAAAGGTCAACATGCCTGTGGGTGAAGTGAGTCACTGAATTGGTGACTGTTCGTGCAAAACAGTTTTATGCATGCGACGACAGTGAGATAGAAACAAAAACTGAAACAGTGCTAGTAAAAACTAGTATGCATGTAAGCGACAGTAAGTATTCAAAGAGATTAAGCAAATAATACTCACATAAGAGAAAACACAAAAAGCGACAGAAATGATGAAAAATACAAGTTGAGACCACTTACCCATGAAGAGCTCAGCTAGATGTGTCAAAGAGTCTTGGATGTGCTGTGATATTTCATAGCTCCAAGATTGATGTGAAAGAATGAGCTCTAATGTGTCGAATAAATAAGTTCAAGCTCATGATGCGCGTGCCACAAATCTAGAAAAAGTGACACTTGGAGGAAAGGTTCTAAAACAATTTTGCATGTAACCTCTAGCTGCTAAAAATAGCTCCTTGAATGATGGGATGCTTTTTTTCATGTTACCTTTTACTATTCCAAGAAAAATAAAGTCAATTTTCCTTGGTCTTGGGTGGAACTATTCAACCCAAATACTCATGCATGAGGCTGCTCAACTACTCGGAGAAAATTCACATTTCTGGATGGGAGTTGGGATGGTTTCCTAAGAGATTTGTGCAATTTATGGGTAAAGCAGCTGATTACTACCCAGGATTGCAGAATTCCTGGGCTGAGCAGGCTTGTTGGGAAGGATTTTTCAGTTTTCTAGGTGAAACCTAACTAGCGGGATTATGCAATTCTGGAGCCTAGCAGCCTGCCAGATAGAATTGCACATTTTCTAGAGGGAAGGCTAGTTTCCCTCCAGAATTATGCAATTTCTTGGGGGAGATGCTCAGCCTGTAGCTAGACCAAGTCCGCATGATTAGCCTGTGACGGGAATGCATCAAGCTTGATTGGAACGTTGTTTTTGTGCAAGAAAAGCACTGAAGCTTGTGTACTTGACGAAGAAAGAAAAGGTGTTATGAAAGGTTTGTAGGGAGGCTCCAAAATTAAGCTAAGGAAAAATTTTGGAGGGTGGTTGTAGCTGCTACAATAGGTTATGACTTTGAAATCATATACAAAAAAGGGAAGAAAATTTTTGTGGCAGATGCACTCTCAAGAAAGGATGAGGATGTGGAAGCATTGATTTGTGCCATTTCTATTATCCAACCAGATTGGATAAACGAAGCAATGGATGAATGGAAGAATGACGAAGAAATGTGGGCACTCATTCAAAATTTACAACATGTTCCTAGTACATCTGATACATTTAGCAGGAAGAATGATTCATTATGGTACAAAGATTGCTTATATCTATGTCAGAATTCCCAACTCAAACAAAAGATTCTTATGGAATTGCACGCCTCTCCCTTAGCAGGTCACTTGGGATTTTTAGAAACTTACCATAGGGTTAAGAAGGAACCTTTTTGGGATGGCCTTAAAAATGATATTTGAAAGTTTGTGGCAGAAAGTTTGGTTTTCCAACAAAATAAAGTTGAAACAATTAAGAGTCGAGGTCTATTACAATCTTTATCCATTCCAAGTCAACGTTGGGAGGAGGTTTCAATGGATTTTATCACAAGTTTACCCAAGTCTGAGGGAAAGAGTGTCATCATGGTGGTAGTTGACAGACTTACCATGTATGCTTACGTTTTTTCATTATCTCATCCATTTAAAGCCAGTACAGTTTCTACCGCATTTATGGAAACAATTCAAAAGCTACATGGAAAGCCAAAGATTATTATAAGCGCTAGAGATCCCATTTTCACTGGAAATTTTTGGACAGAATTATTTTCCTGTCTTGGTACTTAATTATCTCATAGCTCATCTTATCATCCTCAATCTGATGGGAAAACTGAGATAGTAAACATATGTTTAGAAGGATATCTTCATTGCTTTGTCTCTGATAAACAGACACAATGGGTCAAATGGTTGCCTTTCGCTGAATGGTGGTATAAAAATTCCTTCCATAGTGCAACAAAAATGACCCCATTTATGGAACGTTATGGATATCACCCACCATCCATCACATCATATTTAAGAGAAAATTGTAAGGTTCAAGCAGTGGAAGATCACATCGAGAATCAACAGCAAGTTCTCCAACTCTTAAAGGATAACCTAACTTTGGCACAAAATAGAATGAAACAATCGGCAAATCAACATCGCAGTGAAATAAATTTTGATATAGGTGACTAGGTATTTCTATGGCTACAACCATATCAACAAATGTCCCTCAAGCAAGCTAAGAAGGATAATAAATTATCACCAAAGTATTATGGTTCACATAAGGCATTGCAAAAGATTGGTACTATGGCCAACAAATTGGAGCTTCTTGCAACTTGCTGAGTGTGCCTAGTTTTCCATGTTTCATGGTTAAAGAAGGTTGTTGGTGACAAGCTCCCAATTCAAACAATATTGCCAGAACTTAACGAGGCAGGAAAAATCCTATTGGAACCTGAAGCAGTCACAGAAACAAGAAATCGACAACTGCGAAATCGATCAATTTGGGAGTATCTTGTTAAGTGGAAGAACTTACCCATTGAAGATTCCACATGGGAGGATGAGAATTTTATACAGAAGTATCCAGAACTACTCAAGCATTGAGGACAACACTTTTTTGAAGGAGAGGAGCATGTTAGGTCCTTATAATACTAGTGATTCCCCCATTACTATTGTCATTTTAGCCCTTATTGTTATTGTTGTGCCTGTATTGTCCCCATATTGTTATTATTGTGCCCTATAGAAGTCTATTATTGTTATTATTGTTCCCTTATGTTATTATTGTTATGTCGGCTTTGATTATATTGTGACCCCTTATACTCCTATATATTAAAGGAGGTTTTGTCATTTGTATCATCCATGAAATGTTCATTTGTGTAATGTAAAGTAGGTTTCCCCCTCGAAGAAGCTGATTTCTAAGGTGTTGATCTTTCTTTTCTGTCATCTTGTGAGCTAGTTTCATAACATGTTTTAATTCAACAACAACATGATGGCACCACTACAAATCCTTTTCATTCATTTCATTTTCGAAGAAAATGAATAAAATTGGGCCTATTCTAGTCAATATGCATTATGTTTCATGGTTTCTACTTCATCACGCAGTACAAAATCAAAATTAGAAATTCAAACTCGGAGAAAACAACTTTCGGCAAAAATTGACATTTTCAGCAATATCTATGGAAAGTTGTAGTTTCTACAACTATTGTTGTAACAACTTGTTTTTGTTCTAGCAGGTTGTTCCAAAAGTGGTTTTTGCACAAATATTTCAAGATTGGAGTAGAAATAAAAAATTCTAAGCTTCTATGTTTTCTCAGAATATGGTAAATTGAGTATGTCATGGGCATAATTCCAAAAAAGTGCAAATTTTCAGGACTTTTCAGTGTCTTTTTAACGTTGATTTTCATTTTTCACCATTGTGGACAGATTAGGCCATATTTCAGTTTTTATTCACAGTAGCATATTTTCTTCATCAAAAGGGGATTTTGAAGGTATGAGGTGGTGAAAAAGGTAAAAATAAACCATTTCCCTTTTGAAGCACTCAATTTTGCCTTAAAATGAGTTCATGACATATGTTTTTGTGCAACATTGGATGACATCAAAAGTCATTTTCAGAATTTTCAAAAACCTATGATTGAAGATTCTATTTGTTGTTAGAATGATTTTATTCCAACATATACAACCCCTACTTCAACATTTCAAGTTCTTCAAAAGGTAAAAGTTGAGGTAAAAGACTTGCATAAGGATTTTTAGTTTATTAAATATTTAGGAAAGTATGATGAATAACAACTTCAATTACCATTCTTACAAACCATCTTCTCCATCATTGACCTAGCCCTCAACCATGATTTTCATCATTGACTTAACCCTAAACCATCTTTTCCATCATTGATCTATCCCTCATATAAAATTCATGCTCTTTCCATAAGTTTTGTCATCAAGAAATAGTGTGTAATATATTCAAAAGTCATCATGCAAATATTATGAGTATGAAAGCTTGGCATGGCAGTGATCCATAGGAGAAGTCACCATGAATGTCTTACAGTAACTGAGTTTGAAATATGATATCAATGGTGAAATGTTAATATACTAGATTATGATGTGTTTAAGAGTTGGTTCCAAGACAAATTTGAAGGGTTTGGAACAAAGGTTGATTGAAGACATGCTTGTGAATGAATGAAAGCATTAGTTGGTCATCACTTTTATTGTGCATATATGATAGGACTCAATGTATTATTTTGTGATGTTTCGATCCATTGTTTGTTTCTTTAAAAGAGAAAATAGATGCATGCACTCCTTTCTTAGATCATTTGTTGAAAAAATAGAGGTCAATGAAATTTGTTATGTTTTGGCTCCTCTCTTAGGCAAGAGATGGATTTAGCTAAGGTATGTTTTGAAATTGTAGGTCATAAAGTTTTTAATAGCAAAAGAGATGTTCAAAGTACTTTGAATTCTGCACAAACAATATGTCTATAAAATGGAGCATCCTGGAGAGAGAGAGAGAGAGAAACAAATATGAGTTCATCCCCGAAGATAAAAGGCAATGTTGTTTACACCTTTGTATAAATTACTACACATTTTTCTCTTCTTGGGGTACGAGATCACAAATATGTTGTCTTGCAAAAATATATGTAGAAAACAAGAACAAGATTTGAGTAAAAAGTGGAAGAAATTTGAGAGTGGTTTTTGTGACATCATAAAGAAAATGTAATAGGAGTTACTAGCAGCAACATAAATACTTTCTTTTTCTTTACATAATCAACATGAATCATTGATATCAAAGCTCAAGTAGAGCACAATAATAACGATCAGGTAGAGGATACTAATATCCTATTTCAACATGTATAAAGAAGGCTTTGAGGCACACCTCCAAAAGTATGGCAATGAACATGATTCACAATACAATGAATTGCGTTAAGCATTGGATATGGTAAGTTGTTACGCATTTTTATTAATGCAAATAAGTTTGAGTATGCTTCCTGATTTCGCTTAAGTGGATATTTGCCAAAATTTTATGTTTTTCCTTCTTCATATATTTCACTCTAGTTCACCTACTTTGGGATGATGTCAGTTGTTATTACTCTAAGTTACCATATTGCTTCAATCATTTCATAAACCTTTTATTCCTCTTGGAATCTCTTCTATTGGTTCATTGCCCCTTAGTTGAAAAATCTTGTATAGTGGAGATGGTTTTATTGATTCAACTCCATTTCTTTGACACTTTATGGTCTAATTGCAACACAATTGGTTGACATGGATTCTAAGATGAATACAATAAAAGGAAAATACAAAAATAGTATATTTTGGGAGAGTCTACTTCTTGGGAGTTGTGTTTTACATGGTGTGCGTTCATATTTTATTTTCTTTGATGTTTCCTTTTCCATTGAAACATTCAACTTTCCAATTTAGGCATCAAAGAAGGGGGTGCTAGAAATTAGCTTCATTCCATGGACATAAGGCTTGGTGTGGACTTCAGTAAAGTGTTAAAAAAACAATATGGAAGAAATCAAGCAATTATCAAGGTTTCATTCTCTCATGATGTTAGCAAGGAGAAAGGACAGGTGATATAAGAAGAAATTCATTGATAAGATTAACCAACATCTTTCAAAGCAACACTCTCCGAGAATGAAATAGAACGACCTTGTGTGGATAAATAAAACAGGTATATGAGTTCATTTTAGAAACTTAATTTTCATGAGGACGTGCAAATATATTAGTGTGGCGGAGATGTTGGGTCACTGATTTATCATCATTTTCACTTGTCTTTGTGATTCATTAAGCCATTACTTCCAACCATCCATTGTACCATTTCACTCACTTGCCACCATTTTCACCTTAATTCTTCATGATGTATCTTTATATGTCTATTTGGTTAATTAATTTAAGTTTCCTTTATTTTTAGTAGATTAAAGAAGAACATTTCTTGGTTTTACTAATGATAGTTTTGTCAATGCAATTTTCTGCAACTTAGTCAAGTTTCCGCAACTATCTTCATGGTTGAGGGAGTAGAACTAGTCTAGAAGAAAATCTGGCACATGGGAATTGTTTCTAAAGGTTCCAATATGGATTTCTATTGCTCAAATACCACCCAACTCGCACGTGTGGACCTCTAGCATCAAATCAAGCAAAAAACGAGGTAGTTTTGGACAGCCAACTTCAAAGGCATTTTCTGAGCAAATGAAAGCAAATTTTGAAAAAACAAAACATGGGTTTTGTTCAACACGGGCCCAATTAGGTTCCCTACAATATTTTTTCTCCAGTTCATTACCATTTGAGAGATTTTCAAAGATATTTGGAGCCTTATTTTGCAGATTACATGCATATGCTCTCTTTTTTTAGATTGTCATTTAATGCACAATCAACAAATAAGATAGAACGAGTTTTTCTTTAGAAAATTCATGGAAAGAAGATCATTATGAACCTATTTGGTCTCATATTCTATCCTAAAATCCATCAAAACAAATTTGGTTTTATTCTCAAAATTGATTTGTTGAGATCTCATGGAAGAATTAATGCAATGAAATTATGAATTTCTAGTTGCTTTAGAGATCTATAAAACACTTGTAATATATTTGATGAGGGGGAGATTATTGTTTGAAAAAAATTCGGTGTTGCAAAATACACGACTCTATTTTTTGTTCCATTCCTTTGTTGTGCATTGTAGTGATGTGTATTTAGTCTTGTAGAGGAGTTGTGCTTTTGCCTACATCTCACAGGAGGGCCCCCTTCAGTTCTAAGGTTTTCATTAACTCTAGAAAGCATTTCAATTCTTTGTTTTTATGTAGAATTTCATTAGTTTGCCTAAGTTCTTAGTTTTGATTTTTGAATGAATGATCAAGATTGTTTTATGAAGATTGCTTAACCATTTTGCTATAGAGTGAAGCGATATTGATATAGATTTGCAGTATAGTTGTGTGAGTAGGATTTTAATTTAGAATTAATAATTTTTTTTAGAAATTTGAATTTAATTTCATTGTCAAGTGTGGTTCATTTCAAACAAGAGTGAAGCAAGCATGATTTTCTTTTGAGCAAGAGTGATATTTATTTGTGCAAAGTGTGATCTTTATTTTGAGTAAGTGTGATAATTTTATTGTGATTTTAGTCTACAATTAATTTTGTTAAGCAAGTGTGATCATTTTATTTTTAGAATAACATATTTATTTTCACACTTAACATGTGCATCCCGACATCTCAATTAAATATAGGAATTTCTTGAATAACAATAACTTATGGCACATACAATGAACATACACTTCATCAGTATACTACCCCTCGTTAACAATTTATGTAAGTAATTTAACATCAATTAAATTACAAACATCATACTCAATAATATTTATTGCTTGATGATTAACCATGGTAAACCAAAATGTTAAATATCTATTAGGGTTTGGTGCAGAAAAATTAGGGTTTAGGGTATCGATATATATATATTTTATATATATATATATATATATATATAGATATAGATATATATATATATATATATACTATACTCTGCCCCTGAGTCAACTGATCACTTCCCTTTATCCTCTGCAACTTTAGCAAGAATGTCCAACTTATTATGACTCCTTGTCACCATCTTGGTTAGATTTTGTGAGCTTTTATCATTTTCTAGGGTTTTTTCTTTGTTCTTCTTACCATACTATGTTTTCTCTATCTTTTCGTACTTTTTGAAGTTTGCTTTGTTTTTTCTTCTTCATCAAGGATGGTGACTATTTATTTGTACTTAGGATTCATTCTCACCTTAAAATTCAACCTCATCTTGTTAGTATCCCAATTGTGAGGTCTTTTTCCCTAAACCCTAACCTTTGTCTCAATTTCCTCATCCCCTGTTCCAATTTTCTGTTTACTCTATTTACTCATTGATATTTTTTGTTGTGTTTCTTCCTCCTCTACCATAATTCTATGTTGGTGTCTTTGGCTTCTAGTCCTCCCTTCATAAAATTCAACTTCCAGCATCTTCACAAGGACCTCCTAATGTTTGTTTTGCCCTCTTTTTTATCTTCTTGGTACAGGTGTGTTTGGATTCCTTTATCTCATTTTCCTTAATTGTTCCACTTTCTTATTCAACTCAAGGGTATATAAAATCTTAATAAGACTATGATGAAAAATATCATGATCTTCTAATTCATGTCTCTTCCTTTCATTAGTGCACATTTTAAACAAATGTTGATGTAGGAAATATGGTAAATTCATTTTCCTAAAACCTGTTAAGTGACAAAGAAACATCATGTGATATAAGTAAGTTTTGGAATACCTACTTTCACAAGTGATGAAAAGATGGACAATTCTAAGTATAGTAGGCCATTGAGGTTCCATTTTTCTTTGGATGACCTGACATCCTAGTCTTGAATTCGGCAGTATTATTTTAGGAAGAAATTTCAATTCACATTCAACAACCTCTGCTTCTTGAACCACTTTTCACCTTATTCTAACAAACTTGTTGCTTCAACAATCGACTCTTCTGTGATAGGGAACTATAATGCATTGATTCTAGCTATATTACCATCGAAAGGGAAGACAATACCATGTCATTGACTAAGGTTGTAACCATTAAAGCGTTGAAAGGTTGGTCCCTAACTTGCACTTCATAGAGTGCTACAAAAAAATTCATAACTCTGTGCTACGAAAATTTTTCGCAGCGCGACCCGATTTTTCTCTACAGATCAAATCACTAAGCAAAATTTTACACAAACTTCAGGTTATGTAAAATAGTTTTAATAACACATGTCCCTAGGCTTAGAAAACCTTATCATGAATACCACAACCCTCTTTACATGATTTATGACTTGCAAAAATATGGACTAACATCATTGACTTGAAATGAAGGTGTAAACATGATACTAACACGCACACTCATATCAGACAATATTAATTATGCATATAAATTTTTTCCATCTGATCCCTTTCTTCAATGCCACACCTAAGGCAAAAATCAATGAATTTTTTGATGTTTTGAATAGGAAGGGAGCCTTTTTGGGCCAATGTTTTAATATAAAATTGACACCACTCGAATTTAAGGAGCAAAGAGTGTTTTGGATGGATTTCTATAGTGTATGGCTTCCATGGAAAAGCTATCCATGGTGGTATGTTTTCCTTTATTTTCATATAGATGGGCCTTTAACTTTTTATTATCCTTTTGCAAGTGGTCCATGATATTTTCTTCCTTGAACCCGAGGTCATCCGTCTCTTTCCTATCCTCTTAATTTTCTCTTCCATAACACCCACATCTTCAAACCCTTTTTATTTGGAAATATGCATCCATCAATGGGTCCTACCCCTCCCCTTTTCTAGTTCAAATCATAGATGGAATGCAAAGTGGGTTGGGAGTATATTTCTTTCCTTGATCTAGGCATAGTAAGATTAAAGTTCTGGTTTAGGGCCTAGATCTTGTAATTCTAGATTTTGTTCCTGTAGATCTGTAAATCCTTCATATAGTTGTTTTTTCTCTTCCTGTAGCTTCATAATTTATTTCTGTAGCTGCATCGTTTCTTCTTGTAGTTCCATAGTGTCTTCTTGTAGCTTCCCGGTGCCCTCTTGTAGCTCCTTTGTGTGTTATTGTGGTTCCATAGTTCTTATAGCTTCTTTGTTTCTTCTTGTAAATTTATAGATCCTTCCTATAGATTTATAGACCCTTCCTCTAACATGATGGATTGTCCTGGAATCTTGGTTCCCTTGGTACCTAGACTTCATCGTGGGGTTTATGGTTGTTTTCCCTTCACCTTTTTAGAGGTTTTTTCCTCTGATTGTTTCTTTTTCTTTTACATTCTTCTTCCTGATGGATAATTTATTTTTCAATAGTGATGGGGTTTGGAGAAGGTGGCTAAGGCTTCCCCTATATTATCCTAATAATTTTTATCCTTTTGAAGTACTTGGGGGCTTTCCTTGGCCTCCTTCCCTTAGGTTTAGTTCGGGTGACACCAATTTCCTCTTTTGTGCTCCCCTCTATAGTGTTTTCTCTTCCATTATGCTTTTATGTGGTGGCTTGTATGGTGTTCCAGTGGCATCTTGGGTCTTTTTTCCTTCTATTTCTGATACATCAAGCTTGGCTAGCTCCTCTTTAGGAACTTCTATCTTTATTTTTGACTTGGTTTCTGTCGATGTCATTTCTTCCTCCTTCTCCACTTCTTCTTCTAATTTTTCTTTTGATTCTTCTTTAATTTCAAACTCCTCTTCTTTAGGTTCCCCTTCTATTGTTGTTGCTTCTAGTCCTATATGATCTTAGGCTTGGGTCTCTAGGAGGGACTTCTTATCCATATCTATGAAATCAACCTAAGGAATAGGGTTTTGAAGACCCTCTAAAGCATCCATAATTATCAATTTTATTAGCCCATGGTGTGCTCAGTACTAGTGCTTTCCTCCTTTTACCCTCTGGCTCATTTCCTTGATTAACTAAAGAAGGAAATGAGATTTTCTTAGTCGTTTTTGGTGTTGGTGTTATATGCAACACCCCTGCAAAGAAGATTCGAGACCAAGGTAAAATGTTTGAAGGAGAAGATACAAGCATGGTCTTTCATGGGTGCCAACAACCTTTCTCTAGCATGGGCGTATGTGATCAAACTGATCCACATTGTAAGCCCGCAGACACCAGGTTCCTGTGGTCAAGGCCAACGTAGGCACACCAAGAAAATGTGAACAAACCAGCAGGGAGGGAGCAGCAATGGAGATGCACGCCTCCCAGATATAACAATAGAGTTGCTTATCCATCTAATGCCACATGATGTTCCACATTGCCAAGATACATTAAGGTTAATGTGTAGAGTTGATGTGGAGAAGCCATGTGTCAGCACCATGGACCTTGCGCATACCTCTAATTTTTTCAGAAGCCATGCTTCAAGCCTAGAGGAAGGCTGATGCATGTTCTCCTTAGCATCAGCCTCTTACGTCATGCCTCCATTCCACATTGTCCCATTACCACCACTCTTTCACCCCTATCAGTTTCCACATGGACCTTTCGCACACCCAACAACAACATTATACATCAACCACTGTGTCACCTCCATATCATCCACCATGTCATCGTATCATTTCCCACGCACATCCTACATGGCCTTTAGTCTAGCCACCATGTTGCTTCATCCTCACATCATGAGAATGATGAAAAATTTGAATAGATGAAGATCTGAAGGTAAAAATATCCTCTCATATAATGGCCAAGATGATCTTGATCTAGGAAATTTTGAACAAGATAATGTCATTAGGCCATGTGGCCAATGCCACATGTCGTTCCTTCGAGCATCTCACACATAATTTAGGTTTTTAAATATTTCTCACTAAGCCATGCGATTTTTTTTCCTTGCCTTCCCTTCCATTGCCACCAATCCCTTATATCCTCCACATCTAATCTACCTACCACATGGCTAGTCGTCACCATAATATATAGCGGATGGCTAGGCGTGCTCTATCAACAAACTACGTAGCAAGCCTTGCATAATGCTGATGAAATTATGATGCCAAGGGACATTCCTTCCCAAGAAAAGGTACACACATTCCATGCCTAGATGGTTATAAAAGCATTCTAGAGGCTCATTTTGGGAAATTATTGTATAGTCTAGTGCCCATGCTTGTAACCTTTAAATTGTCCTAATTCAGCAAAATTCAAGTGCAAACCCTACAAGTTTAGGCTGCAACTCAAATATGTCCAACAATTCCACTTGCCAAGGATTTTATTTCATGAAATTCAAACAAATTTTGTCATCTTAAACGCTTCTTTTCATCAAGTAAATAAGAGAATATTTCCTTTCAAGAAAACTTCATATTTAGCAGTAAAAACCTTCTATTTTCTGAAAATTAGACTCCTATAGTGTGAAATTAACTTATAATGACCTCCATACCTATTGAATTGTGGAATTAAATACCTAAAATCCAGTATCTATCCTTGAAACTCATTGCGCCACCTTTAGACATGAGGTCCAAGAATTTTGATCGTAGAATTTTCTCATTTCACCAAAACATGTGGCACTGTGTCATTTTCACATTCTAAGGGACCAAGTACAACTTGTCAATGAATTCTTATTCTACTACTAATGATTTCACAAGCCTCAAAGGAAAATATGAAGAAGTATATTGTAGAATTTCCCACTGTAGATCACCTGATAATGCAATGTACTAAAGCAAAATACTTGATTTACTTCTACAAAAAAACTTGCAGAAGGTTAATTGATTTTGATCAAGATCAAATAGGACACATATAACAGAGAATGAGAAATAAATCACACATGAACACAGAAGAATAATTTGAGGAAAACCTCAGCTAAAAACCCTTCTATCTATATTATCATACAAGTGGAAATATCTCAGGATTACACAAAGCTTTAGCTCACAAGCTATCCAGGTCTCAGTACAATCCCTCAATGCTACTCATAGATTGAATAGACACAACATATGCCTTCCTTTAGTCCTCCAAGTCTCCTATTTCCTTGCGTAGTTTCTCCTGGGTCCTCTGGCTACCACTTGTGTGAAAATACCTCTCACAAAACTCACCAAACTTAGAAGTAACTGCGCAATCTCCAAGGAATGAATTCCTTCTATATGCAAGATATATCCTTAATGGAATATTACTACAACTGATAGTACATTGTCCCATCATCTGATCTCAACTCGTTCTCTGACTGAACCGACATGCATGATTTATTTATGAGAGAATATTCAGTTATCTGAAGTGCAGTAGTTACATGTATGCATGCATTATCTAACTGAACTCACAATCAGTTCCACAAACTATTGGAACTAATCTAAATATACTTAACTCAATTAACTGAGCTGACTAATTACAACTCAAAGTACAACTCATCTTGATCTCCTTAATCAAGGAATAACTTCCTCAATCAAAGGGGAAACTATTGCATGTCTTCACATAGACTTCATGTTTGATTTTCTCCAACTAATTAACTCAAGATGAATTAATTAATTATTTTTCAAACAACTGCTAAAATCAAGTTCAAATTTTAATTCTCAATTTTAGTTTAGGGACTAACTAAAATTGGAATGTATCCCGAAATGTTATTTACAACAATGCTATTTTTAGCATTTATATTTTATCATTCCTTGCTTCTATTTCCAACACTGATACCTGAAATGCTATTTTTATCATTTCTTGTTGCTATTTTCAACACTCCCTCTCAACAGGAAAGACATTCAATCGAACCTGATCCTCAACCTTTGGAATGTTCTCCATGCAACACCTCTCCCTACTGTTGTTGCTCCAACAACTCTAGAGACAAAAAAATATCCAACTTGACTCAGAATGATGCCTCTATCATCAAAGTCAGAGTCTCTAACTGCTATTGCCTCTTGTTACCAGGAATAGTGTCCACTCAGATGCTGCTATTCCCACTAAGATGGGAGGCTATCTTAGAAACAAACAAGTAAAGTCTACTATTGTTTTCTTTTATGAAAATAAACGAGAGGAGAACCAAGAAGACCAACCTGAGTCTTGCGCTTGATTTCCTCTCCTTCTTGATAGAGCTTCACCGCTTCTTCTTCATCTACCCAGCTTCAAAAAGAACCTGTGGAATCATAGCAACATACTACTATCGAAGAAACAAAGATATATATTCATAAATAACCCAGGACCAGATGTGTGTTAACCATATAAATGCATATATAAACAAGTACACAAGAATATGGA
>APFE030515516.1:86284-105242 GCA_000404065.3 Pinus taeda
CTAAGAAGCCCTTCTTCACCTCAAGCAAAGCTAGATCACCCAACACTGTGAATGTACACTAGAATACCAACAACACTTCTCTATAAGATACAAAATTCCAGCCCTCGGATCTCTGTGATGAGGGATCCATATATAGATGATTACAGAGAGGTGAGTCATCTTTTGGGATCTTGATTAGTGTCTTCTCTCTGATAGTTCCTGCTTCCACTTGAGAATGAAGATGATCTCTTACTCATCCTTGGTCGAAAACAGAGAGGCAAGTGTCAGAGGGGAAGCTTCTGGAAGATTCCATGATCTTCCACCTCACATTTTTGTCCCTGCCATTTGTCCATTCCCTACCATCGCACCCTACAGAGGAGCAAATCAGTATGCATCACAACTTGTACACTATGAAGGTGATATGCATCGCACCCTCTGCATTGAGCTTTCAGTATGGTCCAGTTTTGACCATTTATGAGCATTTTTTCAGTGGAGAACTTCTGGGAGATGATGTAATCAGCTGATCTTGTTCCTTTATGCAATGAAGCAACATTTATAGGGAATAGGAGCCCTCAGTTTATGGACATTTATGATTGGGGTTGAAGTGCCCAAAAATGTCTATAAAAGTTTCCCCTTAAAGCATGAGGTCATTAATCTTTCTGATGCCAAGTGAAATGCTTTACTATGAGGATCCGAAGTTTTTCTAAGCTGGGAGGTGACCTGTAATAAGATACAATACAATACATTATTTTGGCAACATTTTTTCATGATCTAGCTAAGGTGGGCATTCCCATGCTCAACTTTATAAATTCATTTTCATGTACATAGTATAGACAATCGTCTGTGTGACACACTAATGATATGGACATATCGTCCTTTGATTTGGATGATCATTTGTTCAGCAATGATGTACACTTGATGTTTTTATATTCCTGAATATATCGCGGCCTGGATGGATGAAACTAGATCCGGGGTCTTCAAAACTCGTTCAATCTTCACTTGGAGTACAATTTGATCCATGTGAAAATGTTCTGAAGTCGAACATGGAAAGACATTGCCTGATTACCAGCCAATGATGTAAGCTATTAACAAGCGTGAGAGGAATCACCAATAATGATAATGACCCTCAAGGTACTACAGTACAATTCACGTGGTGTGAAAAAGGATTTGGCGTCGAACACCACGTAAAATCTCTCGGTCGAAGGCCATTGATGTCAACCTGTCACCGAAAGTGAGAAACTTGCCATTGAGGCATGCAAGCTTCAAAGTACTAAAAGGGTTTTTCCTAAGTCAACTTCTTGGATAATGAGCTGATGTCGACAAGAAGTGACTCGTCGCAGGAGGGCCTTAATGAACCCACATCAACGACACAGAATGAAGCATGATTTGAGGTGAAAACAAATTGACGATACAGGTTAAGGTGGCGGTCATAAAGGAATGAAGCATGAATGTATTGCAGTGGGTGAGACAGGTGAATTCGAATGACTTCTCTTGAACATATCGGCGAACAATGATGGAATTGTGCATTAACCCCAAATATGGATGGTGTGATGGACCAATGGTGATGACCAGTGAACGGAACAACCCAACTCGGCATGGATGCGGAAGGAAAGTGTCATGTTCAAGAGCGACTTGCTAACAATAAAGTTTCTTCAAGTTTTCTTCCCAATTTTCCCCCATCACTGTTGACCAGTACCACTTTATTTTTGTCAAGCTTGAGGAGGATAACATATGCTTGTTCTATAATCCTCCCTTTGGGCGAACCTGTCGCTATATTTTAGCGAGCCTAGCGAAAGTGAAACTCATTCTCGTCCATCTAGACGAGTTTGTCGCTATTAGGTTTTAACGATTTTAACAACAAAGATAACTCAGTCCCTTTCAATTTTTAGAGAGTCTGAAAGGAACGGAAAGGAGACTCCAACGATTATTTTTCGTCATATAATCCCTTCAGTCCGAAAAAGCGTAAAATAATACAAAAGGGATGAATTTTTGATAGTTTTAACGAGTCGAACAAAACCAGCGCTCGATATTTTTGTGTAATAATCCCTCAGGTCCAAAAAGATTAAAATCTAGAGGAGGGATAGCACTTCTGATGACTTTAACGAGCTGGAGAGGCGAATCGCTCGGCAATCTTTTCATATTTTATGAGTCAGGTGAAAAGAGCTTAAAGAAGACTCGTTTTCGAGAAACGAGTGATGGTTTCGGGTAGCAGTTGATTCCAGGTAAGATTTGGAATTTTCCAATCACGGAAATGTCACAAGGATGGCTAACAGAATCACTCTTCGTAGATGTTCCTCGAAGCGATAAACAATCATATGGGGGTGAATGATCAGCTAAAAACAGAGTGGAGGTGATGGCAAGAACACGACCAAGGCTCAAAAGCTGGTGATAAGGCATTCACAGTGGTTATTTACCGGTTCATTTTTTAATGAGCTTAAATGCTGGGGGAAACATTTGCTCATGACTTATGTTTATTTTTTAACGAGCTTGAACTATGCGCTAAAACTGCTCGTGGAGGGTTTACTTTTTAACGAGCTTGAACTCTACGACAACATTGCTCGCCAGTTGTATGATAAGAATGTCTCATTTGAGATGCTATTTTGAAGTGGCTTACATCTCTCAAGCTTTGCCACGGGATCCTTTCTTTATGCATGTTAGGAAACGACTAGCCTTACGGGTTTAAAGGGTTAGAGGTCCTACAAATTTAAAAAATAAATAGCCGCTCCTCACTTGCATGCGGAAAGGTTTGCATGCCCCCAAGTATAGCGAAAAATTTCCAGGTTACCAAGAAAGTTCTATCCGCGTAGCAGATAAAATGCTTCCTTGGCGATGTCTATTGAAACAGACAAACGTGAATGGTGCAGACGCATTCCACTCACATAACCTTAACGAAGGTATCTTATTCCAACCTGATCGCATTTTCCTGTAAGGACGGGTTCGTTAGACTAGTCATATATCCTTCGTGGAAACCTACTCTATACGCAAGGTTTTCCTGCCAAAACAGACCAGGGTGCATGCCCCCTAGGTTTCAGTCACATCTTCCTTAATCACTCGCGCTCATTAGGTGGACGGACTAGAGATTGATGAGACATTTCTTGCGTGAAAAGACCATTTAGGGATGGCATTTGACTATTTGCGATGTGTGAACCGGGGAATGACATTTGGTCTATGAGCTTGACCATTCTTCCTTCGTTCGGAAAACACATTACTCTAAAGAGTGAGGAGACGATGGCTCCCATGCAATAAATATAGTCATGTCCAAGGAGTAGATTATAATCCAAGGGTCCTTGAAATACCATCACGTTCATGTAAACGATTTTCCTTCTCAAAGTAATGGGCACATTTGGAAGGATCCCTAAAGGTCGATTGGTTCCTTTGTCGAAGCCTGTCATATTTCTCATTTCAGGCAAAAGCGATGGTGAACCAAGCGCTTTCCAAGCGGTTGAGGAAAGGATACTCACAGAAGCCCCTTCATCGATGATGGTACTAGCCATGACCATTCTATAAGCTTGTACAAATATTCTGAATGGTACACTAGCTCGTAAATGGGGTCTGCCTAGTAGATTCCAGTTGAAGGAAATGGCTAGGCTACTCGGTGGTGGGACCGAATAGACAGCCAGATATGACTCTGATGAGCTTCTTTCCTGTGATAAAGGAACGGGAGGACTGCCCCCAAGTTCATCAGAGTCTGTGTTGATGAAAAGAATTTGAACACTGTCATTCTCTTTCTCTTTAGTGATGATATCATTTGAAGATGAACACTCTTAAGGTAAGATCGGGTCAACTGTCTTATCGACCCTTTGAATTTTGTTTAGTATGGATTCAGAGGGTTCATTTTCAACGATAGATGCTTCAGTCAACCACAATGATGGGCCAACTGGATTTGTAACCAATGGAGGACTTGGCAAGAGTTTTTTATATCTAGGAGGAAGTCGTAGCGGTGAAACCGGACGATCATCCAAAACTCTTTTAGCCTCGTCAAGGAAGGGACAATGGTGGATGGCGTGATTTCCTTCACATAGCTTACAAGGAAATTTGGGATTCCTTTTCTGTCTATGTGCTTCACTTTCATTGGTTGACGGTGAGCATTCAACATGATCGTTAGAGGTTGATGCCACCGGATAGTGCAAACGAGGAGACCAGTCCCTTAAGATCCGAGGGATGCAGGGACAATCTCGGTGATAGTGGTATCCATTGCAAATGACATAAAGAGATTTAGGTTTTGACGGTGCTGTGTGAGGATTTCTGTTAGATGACGCTTGGTTGCCCCCTTTCGATTTTGGTTCCTTTTTCTTCTTTTCCTTTTTCTCTTTCTACTTCTTCTTCTTCTCAGTTACTTGATTTTTAGATTTACCGGCTTTATCAAGCGAAGAGGAAGGAGGAGAGGGAGAATCAGACGAAGTAGAAGGTTAGGAGGAAACTCTAGTGTCATCTAGTTGCTGATTCGATTGTTCAGGAATTACGGGATTCTGAACAATAGAGGTAGAGAAAAGCCAGACAGGGAAACCAATTGTCAATCCTGGAAGTGACAAAGTGGCCATATGGGGTGCACCAACATCTCCCCAAGAGGAGAAGGGACTAGGATTTCCTCCAAGGGGAAATCTTTGGTTGGTAGACTCCATTTTCTCAACCTAAAGACCAACGGGGGAATTTGTGATGTTATTCCGATTAAAATAAATTTTAGACGCTTTGACACAACTTGTTTTTTCAGTTTTAAAGAGTCGAGAAAAAACAAAAGATGACTCTAGTTTCCTTCGATTTTTATTGAGCCTGAAGTGACAAGTGCTCATAGGACCTTTTCCTTTAAGGAGTCTGAAAAGGAGAAAAATGGACTTCTCTGGAGATCTAGGCAGAGAGGATTACCAAACCAATCACAAAACTGCAGAATACTTTTTATGGTACGGCAGTCAATCTTCCTGAATGATGTGTTCAGTGCATTGCAATCGATAGGGCGGCAGACACGGCTTCCTAAGGATAAAGGATGCAACCTATTGTGGTCCCAAATATATACTCAATGGTACGTGGGAGCACAAGTCTATACTGGCACTTGCCATCTCCGAGTGGAGGAATCACCCAACCAACACTGAAAACAACAGTTACTAGGTTTTACGACGCTGGAATACGTCTCTAGCCTAGACCTCTAGATGTTGTGCGTTAAGTTCCAAAGCATTGTTAGATTCATTAAATTTATTTTAAGTTGATCTTGCTTACCAATTTGCCTTTCAGGTTCATCGTGTGATGTGTATATAATTCCTAAAATGCAGTCTAAGTTGATAAACAAACGTTTAATCTTCTTTCGGCAATGAAAATCCTGGCTACTAAGGAAAGAAAGTTAAGAATCTTCCTGCAAAGAGCACAGAGCACACGCTAAATGCACAATCCTAAATCAAACCAAGCAGTCAAAATGCAAATGCACATGCATGTATTTATTTTCAGCCTTCTTAATGTACGAATGATGATAAGAAAGCTATGTGCAAATCTGAATTACTTTTAAAGCGACAGTACTCAACAAATTTCTTTTTCAAAATGACATGAAGGTAAGAGAGACACTTTGCGATTTTGAAACGAAAATTGCTTTTCGACACTTTAAAAACTATTAATTCAAATTATATGCAATAGTAACTGTATAATCGACTATCATGAACAATGGAACTGTCTTCTAAAACTGAAAATGACAGCTACAACACTTTCAGATCCAGAAACGATATTTCGGTTATGCTACTTTTTGCAAAAGAGAACTGAAAATGACGCACAATACATAAAAAACACTTACAGTTCTTTGCACTAAGGAGGCGAAATAATGCAAGAGAAGGGGGATTTCACAGAAATACACTGACTACAGACAACAAAACTACTGAATAAGACTGAAAACAGTGAGAAAAAACCACAGTCTAAGGGTAAAGTTAACCCTCCTTGACCATCGCACCTGTTACACAGTGAACCAGTATGGCCACGCACCTACTGCACTCGGGAAGTGCGATGCATATAGACTGCCTTGAAGGCAGGGTGCAATGGTACCAGTGCGAGACTTTAAACAGGTTTTCACTCACAGTTTGCAATTCAGTTCAGGAATTTAGGCCGAGTAAGTAATGTTCAGTGTATGTAAAACATAGGGGTGATCTAAAGAGGTTACTAGAGCCACCACTTAGGGAAATTAGATTGCTTGCATATCTATTGTTTAATTCATAAACAAAACCCGGAGAGAGACTGAAGCAGCATTGATCTACTTTGCATTTGTATAACAAATGCAGTTTGAAGGCTAGCTGGCTTGACTTCAGGCTCCATATGTAAGTTTATAAAAGAAACAAGGATAGATAGGCTAACAAACAATCTAGTCGCTCCCCAGCGGAGTCGCCATTTTGTTACAGGGAATAGTGTCCACTCGGGTGCTTCTATTCCCACTAAGATGGGTGGCTACTTAGAAACAAACAAGTAAAGTCTACTTTCATTTTCCTTTATGAAAATAGACAAGAGGAGAACCAAGAAGACCAACCTTAGTCTTGTGCTTGATTTCCTCTCCTTCTTGATAGAGCTTCGCCGCTTCTTCTTTGTCTGTGGAATCATAGAAACATACTACTATCGAAGAAACAAAGATCTATATTCATAAATAAGATAGGACCAGATGTGTGTTAACCATCAAATGCATATATAAACAAGTACACAAGAATATGGAGGAAAACTTGAATAGCTTTATTAAGATGAAAAGTATCAAGAGGATTACAACCATATGTTCTGACCCAGCATCATCCTCCAGCTAGGAAGCCCTTCTTCACCTCAAGCAAAGCTTAGATCACCCAACACTATGAATGTACACCAGAAAACCAACAGCACTTCTCAATAAGATACAAAATTCCAGCCTCTGGATCTCTGTGATGAGGGATCCATATATAGATGATTACAGAGAGGTGAGTCATCTTCTGGGATCTTGATTAGTGTCTTCTCTCTGATAGTTCCTGCTTCCACTTGGAGAGTGATGATCTCTTACTCATCCCTGGTCAAAAAGAGAGGCAAGTGTCAGAGGGGAAGCTTCTGGAAGATTCCATCATCTTCCACCTCGCATTTTGTCCCTGCCATTTGTCCATTCCCGACCATCGCACCCTAAAGAGGAGCCATTCAGTGTGCATCACACCTTGTACACTGGGAAGATGATATGAATCGCACCCCCTGCATTGAGCTTTCAGTATGGTCCAGTTTTGACCATTTATGAGCAGTTTTCAATGGAGAACTTCTGGGAGATGATGTAATCAGCTGACCTTGTTCCTTTAGGCAGTGAAGCAACACTTTTAGGGACTTAGGAGCCCTCAGTTTATGGAAATTTATGATTGGGGTTGAAGTGCCCCGTATAACAGGCTACAATGATAATAATAATAAGGGAATACACTAGTATTATAGGGGTCGAACATATAAAGTGTAAAGTAGAAGGCCATTCTAAAGAACAATGCCTTGTGTTCAGAGATTACTTGGCTAGTCGAGCACCTAATCCATTAAATCCAGGATCAAGCCTGTGGTGTGAGATATGTAGAACTAGCAGACAACATCTCTCTTAAGAGTGCTATTTGTTGCAAAATTATGTGTAGAACCCAAGGCAACTATTTTACAAATTTTGTAAATTAGTAGGACACGATGAGAAAAACTGTCGAAGTTATGACTTGATGATGGAACACAGTGATGATGCTTACAGAATGCAATCTGAAGGAAATGCACACAAGGATCAAGGAAAGCAGATTGGTCAAGGAGGTTTCCAAGGATGGGGACGAGGAGGAGGAGGAGGAGCTAGTCGAGGACATGGACAAATCCTATGCTATAACTGTGGCCAAGAAGGTCATTTTGCAAGAGATGGTCAGAATCCTACTACAACCTGTAAGTATTGCAGATATTTTGATCATGTGATAGAAGAATGTCTAGTCCTTATGATGAAGATGTAGGAGAAAATGAACCATCGACCCATACAAAATTTGTAAATGATGACCGCTAAACCAAGGGAGGATGAACTGCACATCGTCACCGTAACAAGGAGTTGCGCTGTGACATGAGATGATAAAGCAAAATGTAAGAAGAAAATGGAAGATACATGGGTAAGAAAAACTGCAAAAAAATCCCCTGGGTTCAATATACAGAAGGAAAAAGAAACGTTCATGGAGGTGAAGCGAAGCTTCATGGATGTCGGGGCTTCAACATCTAGTGTGCAAGCAATGTTAATGCAAAAGAAGGACTGCGACAAAGTATCTACTCCAACCTAAGAAGTAGATCCAAGTATTTTAAAGTCATTCTTACAGACCTACATGAAGTTGTTGAGAAATTAGAAGGCTATCAAAGGACTCCAGGAGTTGATAGACTCTTGTGTTGATAAATAAGTTCCACAAAGTGATATTCACTTAGTAAACAATTTACATTGGCATAAGAAGAGAACGAGAAAGGAAATGAGACTAACTGCGCAGATCGAGGAATATGATATGGATCAAGTAATCCTAGACTTATGATCTGATGCCAACATTTTACCTAAGAAAACTTGGGAGTTAATGGGAAGACCAAAGTTGCAATGGTCACTGATCCAGTTGAGGATGACCAACAAATAGAAGATCCTCCCTATGGGAAGGTTACTTAGCATTATAGTAGATATTGAAGGCATGTGCACCATTGCAAACTTTGAGCTGATTGAAATTGTAGATGATGGAAACCTCTATCTGGCGCTGCTTGGATTGGATTGGGCTTTCAATAATTTGGCGATAATCAATTTGAAGAAGAGACAAATGGTGTTCAAAAAAGATAATCTGAGGGTCATTGTTCCTTTAGACCCACGAGTACCTTTAGAGTCAGAAGGAGTGTGATATATAGAGCCTATTTGGGATAAGTACTGTGACGTAGATGTCGAAAATTTTTATCAAATGACAACTAAGGAGGAATATTTGATTAATCCCATTACGGAAGGTAAACTAAGATGAGAACAAGATAATTCCTGTACTTCATATTTCAAGGAAGAGCTGGAAAATTCGTAGAATAGGTTACATGAAGTATCTACTAGATGATGTGCAGAAATCACAAAATCACTTCGCTGCATAACTTCAGAAGTATGTAATCTGCCTTATTATGATGGGATAGGAGATGTAA
Organism: Pinus taeda; assembly: GCA_000404065.3. NCBI lineage: Eukaryota > Viridiplantae > Streptophyta > Pinopsida > Pinales > Pinaceae > Pinus > Pinus taeda. Next base: position 95,372 of record APFE030515516.1, read on the forward strand.
TCCTTTTTCATAATGAATACGAAAGAGAAATACCAGAATAACAACGGTTTCAAGCTTTGTATGTAGCCCTGAGATCTACACCTGAGAGATGGTGGAGTACTCATAAAATGAATTTAGGAAGTTGGAAGGAGTATCGAAGGTTGATGTGGATCCGATTTGGGCCAGAATATACAAGAGTCGAAGTAAAGTATGATGGTAAGGTTGACCCCTGAGAGCATATTTATCGCAGCAATTTAGTTTGGAAGGAGGTTCCTGTTAACACTCAAGTTGTCCCTAAGCTCCTGAAGGGATACGAACGAGGTAACCACAAACCAATCTTTGGATTGCAGGTTTTAGCCCACCTGCAATCAGAGAGGGCTCTCTCTTAATGATTTAGCTTTGTTGATGATGATTTTAGGCTAGTTATTGGGTTCAAGGGGTTTTGTTTGTGTTTGGATGGAAGGAGGATGCTTTCAAGTAAATAAGCAAACCATTGGGCATGGAGTCGTGGAGTAAAACTGCTGGTGCATTTTCTTGGTCACAAGAGGAAAGAGGGGCAAGGTAGCTGTTCATGAAACAAACTTGAGGTTAAGTGAAGATAGATTTCAGGCTAAGGAATGAGAGGCAACAAAGAATCTCTCAAACAGGTTAGTAGAGGGAAGATAAACGAGCCTATTTGAGAGCAGCTAAGAATTCCCAGGTAACAGTTATTTATATGTGAGATAGAGAAAACATGAGCCATAAGGAATTCATATTTATGCCTAAATCAAGAGGAAAACATTAAGAAGCCACAGAAACTGAGCATAGAGTGCAGGTAAGCAAATTCTAAACCAGAATTTTGTTCTGCAACTTAAGCATATGTGAAATTGAAAACAACAGAGGTAAGGAATAATTATTGATTCATAAAACAACACAGGATTTCCCTCATTCAATCTTCAGAAACATTAACAACACATCAGACAATTCATTCTCCAAGCTCGTAAGCAGTCTTTGATTATAGAAATTCTTAGATATATAGTGCGAGTCTCTCCTTAAGCAAAACATCCAACCAACAACAACCAACCAACCAACCAACCCCTATTACATTGTTCAGGGTTGTATATATAGGGCAAATATCCAAAAATATTTATTACAGCCGACCTAACAGGTTTGCGGGAAAAAGCTTTTTAAACCTAAAATTGTGCTGAAACTAAATGCAAGTAAATATCTTTTGAGCTACGCCAGAGGCAGTTAGATCAAAATGAGTTAATATGGCGTCCTCTGTGACTCGGTGTAGTGCTTATGCAATAACTGTGCCTTGAGCTTTGGTCCACTGATCTTTATGTGACTTTGATGTGCAGTAACTGTGATTTGAGAGCTCTTAAATGGCATCTATTTTTTTGTTGACTTTGCTGGAGGGTTATTTAATGTTTTCCTGCTTCGGGCCGCTGATAGATCTTCATTGATACACTTTTCCGCAACACTGATACTCTTTGGTATTAAATTGGGCTTCGTTTCCCCTGATACTCTTTGATAATTGAATCGGAACACTCTCTCTCTCTGCTGATATGATAAAAATTGCAAAATCGGCCCTTTTTTGCCCTTTTCGGTGCAAAAATGATTGCTGAACAAAAGATTCCCTAAAGATTCCCCATTTTGGCCCATTTCCCATGGCGATGCGCGATTAGCGCTAAGCGCGCATCGAAAACTGCCTCTGTTTTTCATTCTAGGCTTCCGAAGCTTTGATTTTGCACTTGCGCATTTTTTTGACGGGTGACGTCAGCATGACATCAACGGTACAGCGAATGACGTCAGCAGTGGGACCCAGTACGGATGTGACATTAGCAGGGTGATGTGGCAGTACGGTGGGGTGATGATGTGGCAGTACGGTGGCAGGAGGCCGATGCAGGCAGGAAGGGGTGAGGTGGCAGTGATGTGGCAGGGTGACGCGGCAGGGTGACGCGGTGCTTACGTCACGCAAGGGGAGGGCGGTTTCTAGTTTTGAGCGCACCACTTTTGCGCCTGGGCTGTATTGGCAAGGGGGGCTCTGCCACAGTTGGGAGGGCGACGTGTGGCGGGAGTACGACGACAAAACCGCCGATGTCCCGGACGCTAACCCTCGATAGCTCGAGGCGGGAAAATACCCGCCCACCGTAGAACGCGGGCGTGGAAGATCTGACGACTGGAAAATAAGGTAAGTCAGTGGAAGGATAAGGATGGGGCCTCGCGTGCCTTTATTTAATTATTTAATTCGGCGGGGGAAAAAACATTAGGAAATTGGGTTTTGGGGGTTAAATGTGCGCAGGGTTAATTTATTTACATGCAAGTTTTTAGGAAAAGGGGGTTTTATACATTAGAGGAGGGACTTAATGCATAGGAAGGGGTCCTTTGCATTAGGAGATGGTTTTTTGAGACAAAAGGAGGGCTCTTACTAGGTTTCAGATAAACTTAGCAATTCTCAAAGTTACTTTATGGTTATTTTTCAACTAGGGGGAGGGGATAAGTATATAGGGGAGTTATTAACATAGTTTTAGTAGGGGAAAGGGAGCTAGATAGGGAGTTACATAATAGAGTTAGAAATTAATATGGCAATGACAAGAAAGCGCTAAACTCTTAGAGACCTTAGGCTTAACAGGGGAAATAGAACTTTGTGGAGGAAATATGAATGCTCCTCAAGTAAAGTAGACCTTTATCAAGGAAAATGATATGAAACATGATGAAACTAAGAGATATCAAGGAGATCTTGACCTCTTTGGGGGAAGTTAGTGAATTATTTGGTGAAGATGAAGAAGGGGGAGTTAGACATGCCTCGCTTGAAGTCCTTCAAATGGAAATCTGCCTGATAATTGTGACCTGAATAGATATGACACTTGAAAACATGAAATTGATCACAAGTCAACATTCTGCAACCCCAAAAATACCTACCCAACCTACTTACCTAGCATTTTTTCTTCTTTTTGGTTTGGGTGCACTTGGACTTACAGACCCAACTTTTCAATTATTTCTTTTTATGTCCTCCTATCTACAACTACACTTTTTTCATCCAGGGCCTCAGATTAAGCTGTTGAGCACCCTTGCTTCTTTACCTATCTAAAAATCTGCCAAGATTAAGCTGTTTAGACATATATTCAGTCTCTATATTCTAAAATAGGAAATTGAAACCTAGGGAGACCAAGATTAAATTGTTTGGACCTCCCTTTAACTGAAAATTCTTCAAAAATGGAATAGTACCTCAAAATTAGAATACAAGAGTGGAATTTAGACTGGCACACTCTCATGGCATCCTTCTTTGGCCTCTGTAGAAAATATGGAACACTGCAACATGCAAAGTATGACATATTTGGCATGTAAAAATGTCAATCATGAAAGATGAGTAACCTGCTGCAGCAGGAGGCTAACAATGGATCGACTTGGGGATGGATTTTCCTTGTGAAAAGTCAAGAAAAATAGGTCAGACTGCCTTGATCTTCTATTGTTGCTGTAGATTGAACCTTATTAGTGCTGACTGTTAGATACTTTGAGCCATTGGAATGAAAATAGCTCTTTCCCTCAACTGAAATGTTTGTGACCTGTGTAGCACTGCCTGCTTTCTTCTGCGTACTCTATCACCTGGACTATTACATACTAAAATAAAATGCTGATATATACAAACATTTATGTACAGATATAATGTCGCTGGAAGATCTTCAACAAAAGGGATCATGATAATGCTTTAACATTCGGCCATTTACAGGGCCCTTTTCAGCTAAGAAACCATCTACAGGTTTGAGGAAATATGTGTTATTGCCTTGCACATCGCTGATAATGAATGGACCTTTCCAAAGAAAATCAAATTTTGCATGTTTTCCCTTGTCTTCTCTTCGTGAATCCCACCTTAGAACTTTTCTGCCCACACAGAAATCCTCAGCTTTGGCTCTCTTATCAAACATCTTTTTGAGCTTCTCTTGCAAAATCTGAGCTCTGTCATACACTTGCTCTCTGGTTTGCTGAAGATGAATGGTTTGATTAATTCTTCTTTGGATGTCATTTGGTTTAGCTTGAATCTCCTGTAACAGTTTGATAGTAGGAATGCCCAAAGATGAAGGAAATCTGGCTTCCATGCCATATAATAGCTCATAAGGGTTCATCCCAATGGATCTCTTGGTTGAAAGTCTATCTGCCCATAGGGCATTTGTGAGCTTCCTATGCCAGTTCTTTTTGTTTTCTTCCAGCACTTTCTTTATGATGTTGATGAGGCTTTTGTTGGATGATTCGGCCAGGCCATTACCTTGAGGATAGTAGGCTGAAGAGTGGCCCAAGGTAATGTAAAATTTATGGCAGAAGTTGATCATCTTTCTAGATTTGAAGGCAACAGCATTGTCAGTGATGATTTTCTCAGGGCAACCAAATCTAGAAAGGATATTGTCCTCAAGAAATTGGATAATAGTGGAGTCATTGGCTTGCCTACATGGGATGGCTTCAATCCACTTGGTGAAATAGTCGGTGGCTGTTAAAATCCACTTGTGCTGGTCTGATGAAGAGGGATGGATTTCACCTATGAAGTCAAGACCCCATTGTTGAAAAGGATTTTCGGTTGAGATAGGCTTAAGGGGCAAAGGCAATAGTTTTCTTTTTCCTTCAAAGATTTGGCATTTGTGACAAGAAATCGCAAATTTCTTGAGATCTGCAAATAGAGAGGGCCAATAATAACCAGCCCTTAAAATCTTGTCAGCAGTGGAATTCCAATATAGATGCCCTCCACAGTCCCCTGCATGGAATTCTTTCATGATGCTGTTGATTTTGTTTATGGTTAAATAGCTTAGCAATATTCCTTCATGATTTTTCCAAAACAGGGCACCATCTAAGACACTGAACTTTAATGCTTTCATTTTTAAAAATCTCTTTTTGGTTCTGGACAATCCTCGGGGAGCACACAGGTTTAACAATACATAGCAAACATCATCATACCATGGGGATTGTAAAAAGGTTTCATTGATCTGTGGAGTCGCCAGCTCCGGTTCATTGTCCAGTTGGTTGATATCTAAGGCCTGAAAGTTTGTTTCGGACATTAGTCTGACCAGACCTTGTCCCTTTATCAGCTTGGTGGGTCTTATCTCAATGTCATATTCAAGAATACTGGCAATCCATTTGCCTCTTTTGCCTTCTAGTCCCTCTTGAGTTAGTATGTCTTTTACAACATAGTTTGGGAAATATGCAATCACATGTGAATATAGAATATGAACTCTGAAGTCTTTGATGGCTTTGACAAGGGCATATGCCTGCTTTTCCATAATTTGATATTTCAAGGGTGCATCTCTTAAGGCTCCACTAAAAAATGCAATTGGTTTTTCATTTCCTAAATCATCTTTTTGCAAAAGGACAACCGCTATCGTGTGCTCAGAGGAAAAGGAAAAAATGATAAAATCTTTGTCAAATTGTGGGCTTATGAGTACAGGCGTTTGAGTCAAGGCAGCTTTGATACCGTCAAAAGCTTGCTTGGTTTCCATAGACCATCTTACCTTGGCATCCTTTTTTAACATGTTGCTTAACAGTCTTATCAGTTCGGCTAAATTTGGGATAAATCTCCTTAGGAAATTGATCTTTCCAAGGAACGCTTGCAACTCTTTTATGTTTCTTGGGTATGGAATTTGGAGGATGGCTTGGATCCTTTCCGGATCAATTCTGATACCGTCTTTTGAGATGATGTGGCCTAGAAACTTACCTTCCTCAAGGCCAAACAAGGACTTCTTGGGGTTCAAGGAAATGCCATATTTCCTGCATGTTATGAAGATTTTCCTTAAATGTTTGAGGTGCTCTTGATCAAATTTGGAGAAAGGGGTTAAGTCATCAATATAGACAACAAGGAATTCATGGATTTCCTTGGCAAACGCAATATCCATTGCCCTTTGAAAGGTGGCACCAACGTTCTTTAGCCCGAAAGGCATTTTAACACACTTAAATGCTCCCCAGGGTGTGGTAAAGGCTGTCTTGTCTTGGTCATCCGGGTGAACAAGTATTTGATTGAAACCTGAAAATCCATCTAGTAAAGAGATTCTAGATGACCCCACTACTCTTTGTAGGATGTGGTCCATTTTAGGCAAAGGATAGTGGTCTTTTAAAGATATCTGGTTTAAGTTTCTTAGGTCTACACACAGTCTGATCTCACCTGATTTTTTCCTTGTGGGAACCAGATTGGATACCCATTCAGAAAATATGATGGGTGCTATAATACCTGCTTCAAACATTCTCTTCACTTCCTTTTCAATGAGAGAAAGAAGCATAGGGTTTATTCTTCTAAGTTTCTGCTTGAATTGTTTTTGATTTGGTTTTAAGGGGATGGTATGTTGAATCACTGAGGTGTCATAGGACTTCAAGTCCTCACATCTCCAAGCAAATACATGTTGGATCTCTTTGAACAAATCCACATACTTTGGCTTTTGATCAGGGGGCAGATTTTTGGACAATTTAATCATTTTGGGCTTTTCTGCTGTCCCTATGTTGTGTTCTTCTATAGCTGCATTTAAAGGCTCCATTTTTGGCTTTTTGGGGATATCATTTGCATCAAACATGTCTTCTAATGGAGTGAGGCCAACAAGCAAAAAGTTATCCTTTAGATCAATGAACTCGGACTCTGCTTTGGTTGTTTCCTCTAAATGCATTTGTTTCAGCTCTTCTATGTTTGCATTGTCAAAAACAGTTGGGTTAAGGATTTGTTTTGCTGTTTTGCTGTTACAACCTGTTGATTTTCATTTGTTTGTTGCTGGGAATCATTTATGGCCTCCATGTCAATGTTTAAATTTGAAAACTCGCTCTCAAGAGTGAGGAAATTGTTAATCTGGTCATCATTTTCAAACACTTCCCAGTCTTTGATATTGTTAGGGACAACAGACCTATATTTTATCTCTGTAGTGAAATGGTGATTTGGTTCAAAGGGAAGTTTGCATGTACTAGCAAAAGTGGCTAGGCTATGTGCATGAATATTATGATTTCTTGAGATCTTGGCAAGCTTGGATTCGGTAAAGGTATTAAGTATATCTGTGGCAGCAGTCCTATAGGTCCTCATTCTATTGTCATTAGTAACAAAGTTACCTTTCATTTGTTGTATGATTAAATCAGAGTCACCTAGAATGGACACTTTTGTAGCTCCTAGAACTTTGAGCAATTTTAGGCCTAAGAGGAGAGCCTCATACTCTGCCATGTTGTTGGTACATCTGAAATTTAGTCTGTAGGCATGGCCCTTTGCATGATTGTCATGTGTATTGTGAATCCATACACCTGTGCCTGCTCCTAACTTGTTGACAGAACCATCAAACTCTAAATTCCATGTAATTTCTTGCTTTTGGTTTGTATTAAGAGTTTAAGTTATTTTAGGATTGGACAGATTTAAAATTTCTGTTTGGGGAGGTTCTTCTTGTTTGCTGGTTTCCTTGATTGTTGTGACCAAGTCATGGGCATGGGCAACCGATTCTTCATTTATGCATGTCTCTAGCTCTAAAGCTAAAGGCTTCTCATTAGTTGGAGGATTGATTTCATCATTAAAAATAATAAATGAATCCATATCAGAATGGATTGAGTAAATTGGAAAATTTTGGGGCTTTTCCTCACTACTTACCACATACTTCATGAGTGTTTCTCTATACAGTCTCTTTGGTTGGCCAAAGACAGAAATAGTGGCATAAGAGAGGTCGAGTTGGAGGGATCGTTAGAGTTTTGCTCCCCATGATCTTGATAGGAGCATGCCATATTTTGTTGGAATGTCAGCAACTACCACGTCCATTAGGATTGTCTTGTTGGGAAATTGGACTAAAGACACACAAAGGTCTTTGATTAAGCCTAAACACTTGACCTGACTTGAGTCAAAGGAGTATAGATCTTTGTAGGTTCTTGTGACATCAAGGTTTAGCTTTTCCATTACAGCTTTGGGCATAAGATTGTGTGAGGCACCTGAGTCAAACATAGCATTGTGCAATATTTTGTCATGTATGTGCAGACTGACATAAAAGGGTGGAACATATCCATATGTTGTCTTTCCATTAACTTCTGGACCAAACAACAGCTCAGGGGTATCATCTAAAACATTTACATCATCCCTGACCTCTGGTAGTTGAAGTGACCTTTGAATTTGCTGCCTGTACACATCATGTTTGGCAGGTTCTGAGAGGGGGATGGATATCTTAAGTTTTCCAAATCTCTGCTTCTAAATTAAATGGTTTTTCCAATGGAATCTTTGTGTTAGTAGTAGCAGATTTCTCCTTTTCAAGAATACTTTCTGTGTTTTCCTTTTGACTGTCTACGTTATGGTGAATGACAATTTGTGACATCTCTGTTTTGGGAAGGTTTTTAGGAGTGCTGTTCAAATTTTCTTTTGAGGAAGAAGGAGGCAGAGGCTGATCAATAGGAGGCTGTATGTATGTTATGTCCTCTACGGTTACTTGATGTGGTTTTGGGACAGAAATATCAACTGGTTTTGTTATGACAAACTTGCCTTTAGTCTTATTGGGCTATTTGCTATCCTTTGCTTTGGTTGGTGCAGGGACTTCAATGGTTCTTGTTCTCAGCTTATATTGTTTGTGGACCTCATACACAACAGAATCATAGCCTTGTTTAAAGTCAAAAGACTCTCCCGCCTTGGTCTGAAATTGTTTTACATCAGGGTAGTCTTGGTCTTCTTGAGTGAGAAAGATTTGCTGCTCATTTTTCGAAGCTATCAAGTTCATGTGAGTCTCTTCTATGGGCTCACTGGATGTGGATGCCTCTGTGTAGTTTTCTTGGAAAGGAGGCCTAATACCATGGTCGGGACTAGCCCTTCCAGCATTCGTGGTTTGATTTTTCCCGAAGTTTGGGTTCCTTATGGTGTTGGGCTGTTGTCCTTCCCATGATGATTTCCTCTCAACATTTTCTACTCTGTCTCCCAACCTATGCATGCCATTGATAATAGCATCTAACTTCTGGTCTAAGGCTGAGGGTTCTTCCTTAAAGGTAGTTCTTCTCTCGGTTCTAGCTCTGTTTCTTTTGGCAATTAGGTTCGCCTCCACACTAACATCAACATTTTGCATTTCTGCAAGGCTTTGAGGGGCTCTTTCCCTTAACTGATAAGCCATTTCAGCATCAAAACCATCAGGGAATTTTTACAAAGCAAGATCACGTGGAGGTCTTAAGTTCTGTGGTATTGCATTATAAACATTATTAAACCTTGCACAGTAATCCAAAACAGTCTCCTGAGGGCCTCTTTTGATAGTGTCATACTCAGATAATATGTGCAAGGTGTCTTTCTTTTTCTCCCATCTATTGATAAATGACTGATATAAGGCTTCAGGGTCTGCTATGGAATTGGCTGGGAGTTCTCTAAACCAAGTCTCGACATCATCGGTCAAACTTTGGACAAAAATCTTCATTCTCACACTATCATCGTCAATCTCATAACTCTCAAAGTATTCCTGCATTTTCTTTGTATGTTGAAGGGCTGTGCAGGCATTTGTGCCATCAAAATAAGTTATTTTGGTCTGGTAATCCTGAGGCATAGCCCCGGGATTTGCAGGCAGCTGTAACGGTGCATATCTATCAGCCATATTAACAGGGATAAGTGGAACAACAGGGATAAGTGGGATAACTGGAGTAACTGGGATAATCGGAGAAGTAGTGGTGGTATGTGTAGTGAACGAAGGTGTGGAAACGGTACTTGGAGAAGAAGATGATGAACAAGGGGAAGTAGGGTTCGAACGAAACAGAACTTTAACACGGGTTGAAAAATGGCTATGCTGAATTGTTTCAGGACTAGAAGTAGTCAAACCTTCTTGTTGCTCTTGTTTTCTAAGGATCTTAGGAATTATATTGGGGTTTTCAAAAACAGCTGGGGGATTTGGGTCTGGATTTGATCTTGTATAACATGAATGCTTTTTGGGAGCCACCGTTTAACTTGTTTTTTGGGGATTTT
>APFE030515519.1:0-18571 GCA_000404065.3 Pinus taeda
TTTATGATCAGGGTTCCATCAGTGGTTGCGTGATCCTTCATAGTATAATTCTTCCTAATGACAATGTAATTTGGAGCATTGTGACTGATAATTCTCTAGTGATGGATCGCTTCAAAATACACTACAAATATTTTTTTAAGCTAGTCAATATTGGTTTCTAGAATCTTGGAACACTCCTCTTGTTCCTCCATAGCAAGCCCCATGATGGTCTTCATTTTCCACTAAGTTTCTATGGTGTGCGCATAGAGGTTTTTCCACGCCCTGATGATAGTAGGGTTAGGAATCCAAGAAAATTATGCATCAACATCCTCAATGGAAACCTCTCTACAGAGAGTATTGGCCTGGTCTTCTGAAGAAGATATTCACTACCTAGTCTTTGGTATAACCACCACTGAATAATTCCAGCGACTACGAGTGGGAGGCAGCGCAGTCGTGCGCACCTCCCCTACAAGGACCAGAGGTAGAGCCAATCCTCGAAGCCATGAGAAAAATAGAAGGGATGGAATGTAGGCAAAACTAGAGAATGAGGGGAAAATAGAGGGGGGAAAGGTTATGATGAGAATGAGGGGGAGAAGGGAGGAAGGTGAATTTATGGAAGCAAAGAGGAGGAGGGAGACCTAGATTGGAGAAGGGGTTTGGGTAGGGGATGCATGCGAAGAACTCGGGAGGGGTGGGAGAGTAATGGCAGAGTAGGGAAGATGAGGCTAGGAGATGGAGGTCACATAAGGGGAAGTGGAGGTTACATCAGAGGCTCTGCAGATAGGAAAGGAAAGGAAGGGGCCATACGCAGATGCCCGCCATCTATCCTTCTCATTGAGCAGAGAATCCATCTTATAATGATGAAAAGTACTAGAACAATTATGGTTCGTTAAATTTGTTTTCTTCTTCATTGATAGAAGTGCATTGTTGATGAGGTTCCCCATGCTCCAAAGCCTTCCATGCTTGGGACTTCAGGGTTAGGGTACTAGCCATGCCCTCATTTTCCAGTCTGTTCATGAGTTTATTTCCTTTGATTCTGATTTCTTGAAAGTGAAGGCCTAACATGTTGTCAATTCCCTTCTTGATCTGTTATATGATTTTGTTTAGGCGTCAATTTTCTAACAACTTATCGACCTCGATGCCATGTTGGAGTTTTTTACCGATTTTAGTAGCCAACGTGGAATCTCCTTCAACAATTAGAGGACTGAGGTTGAGTTAGTGCACAATGGATATGCCATGTTCCAAGGAATGAAGTTATGTGGCATTGTTGGTATCTGAGCTGATATTTCCCTCATAAATCCAAATTATCTCACCTTTTGAGTTTCTCAAAACCCCTCCAAAACCTGTTGGGCCTAGCTTTCCTTTAGCTACACCATTATAGTTGAGCTTGAAGGTCCCCTGCTCTAGTGTCTGCCACATGTTTTCATTATTAAAAAGCCTATGGAGGGGAGTGACTGCGCGAACATTGATATGAAGGAGATCCAGCATTGGGAGGATTCTCAATTCAAGGAGAGTAGGAGGGGTTTTGACAGTCTGAGTAGGTAGAGATGTTACTGTTTGATCTTTGTGATGATGAGTTCCTCCTGGATGTATAGGTCACGAAAGATTCCCACCTTATGCTCCTTCCAGAGAACCCAACATATTAAACCAAGAATTAAATTCCAAGCACAGTTCACTAGAGTATGGGGGCAAAGATCAATCTCTAGTTCGCGATTATAGCTTGAATCAAGGAGGGGTCTCGAATGGAGCTTTGAAATACCAAGGAAAGCCAATTCCAAACATTAAATTTGAAAGGGAAGACATTTAACAGATGATTGGGGGTTTGTTCATCTTGTTGGCAGAGGGGGAATCTTAAGGGGCCGGTATATCCTTTTCTTCTTATATTGTCCCATGTTAGGAATTTTCTGTGGATGACTAACCAAAGGAAAGTGGATACTTTCGGCTAGTGCTTTTTGTCCCATATTGCATTCCATTTCATTTCTAGATGTAGTTGGTCAGCTTAGCTATGTATTTGTAGGCTTCACTTAACAGATGTTCGAGAATTTGTCTATTTTGTCATCTTATCCAAGGCCATGGAGAATTTGTCTATTTTGTAACTCTGAGGAGAGGTCTGACCAAGTTTGGAGGTTCACTTGGGGATTCCAATCCTCTTGATTGATACAATTTCTCCATTTTTCATTTTCTTCAGTTTTCCTCTAGTACTGGTTGACTTTGATCTTTCCTTTGTTTTGCATATCAAGCTTGATATATTGGAAGTGATCCTGGTCCAAATGCTAGCTTTGTTACAACACATCCTCTGAGAAAAGAGCCTTGTTGCCGCTGTGAATTTTTGAGAAGTTATGTTTTTCGATGATGTCCCTATTTTCCCAGGCTTGATCCGGATATCAAAACCATTGATGTTGCCATTAATCCTGATGATTTTCTATTGTGTTAAAGAGGGAGTGTACTTTGCTTTCCAGAGGGCACCCCAAGGGGAGTTGGGGTTAGAAATCCATCTCCAAATTTTTTTGGCTCCCTTGGCTTTTCCTAGTAGGTTTATATCTCAGAGATCAAGGCCACCATCCTTTTTAGGATTGCAGATTTTATCCCATGCTACAATAGCCCATTTCTATTTGTCTTTAGCACCTCTCCAAAGGAATTTTCTCTGAAGGTTACCAATTTTATTTGAAATCAATTTTGGGGCTACTATAGTTGTATACATGTAAAGCGAGATAACATGTAGCACCAATTTGACTAGGATAATATGACCAACCAAATTAAGAGATGTGAAGGTCCTATTGGGCAATCTTATCTCGAATTTGTTTAGAAATTTCTCCCAAGTGGCTTGGGAGAGGGGCCTATCTATAAGGGGAACATCAAGGTAGGTGGATGGGAGAGAAATAATACGAATGGCAAGGAATCTGACAATATTACTGTAGATAGGTAGCAGAGTGTTAAAGAAAAATAACTTGGATTTGCAAGGGTTGATGGAGGTGCACGAAGAAATAGAGAAGTCCAAAAGGATGGACAGGAAGGAAGCAACCTCTTCAATGGAGGGGAGGCCTATGAGAATAGTCTCATCTATAAATTGTTGGTGAGTTGTAGAGGGGGTGGAGGCCTGGTGTTGGAGACTAGCTAGATTATTTTCATGCAGGGTAGTAGTGATGGAGTCGCTTAAACCTTCAACCATTATAAGAAAGAGGGAGGGAGATATAGGATCCCCTTGCCTGATTACGCTTGAATGATGGAAGGGTTGCAAAGGTGAACCATTCGCAAGGATGGAGAAGGGATCTCCTGACACCATAGCCATGATCAACTTGATGCTTTCCTTGTGGAAACCGAACACACCCAAGATCTCTCTCACATAATTCCATCTTATTTTGTCAAAAACCTTGGACATATATAGTTGAATCATCATCCCAAGCTTCTTTTGGGATTTGAGAGAATGAATAAGCTCATGAGAGGGGATGATGTTGTCCATTATTTGTCTTCCTTCCACATAACCAGATTATTTGTGAGAGGTGAGGAGAGGGAGGATGCCTTTAATGCGATTGTCCACAATTTTGGAGATGATTTTGTATATGAAATTGCAAAGGGTTATGGGTCTGAATTCATCTCGGGAATCTGCAAAGATTCCTTTGGGTATTAGAGTTAGAAAGCTAGAGTTGAGGGCTTGAAGGATAGACTTCTGGATACGAGATTCGTCCATGAGGTTATGAACATCCAGCTTTATGATAGACCAACAAGCTTTGTAGAAATCAATTGTAAACCCATCAGGACCTATCACTTTTCCATTGGGCATTCCCATGACAACATCCTCCACTTCCTGGAGGGATAGTTTCCTTAGGATCAATTTATTATGTTCCTCCATGAGGATTTTCGGAATGTTCTTCGTAATCTTTTTGATGTCCTGATCCTGATCATTCGTTGGCTCTTTGAGAAGAGAGCTGGAATGGTTGGTGAGCCCAGTTTCTAGCTCCTCTTAAGAGTGAATCAGATCACCTTATTGGTTCTTCAGAGCTAGAATTATGTAGTTCCATCTGTGGTGTCTGATTTTTTTGTGAACAAAAACATTGTTCCTTTCCCCACATTTCAGCCAATTAATTGATGATTTTTGTTGCCACAAATTTTCTTCCAGAATGGCTCTTTCATCCCATCTTTGTTGTAGTACTTGTTCCTCTTTCTTACTTGTCTCTCATAGCCCTTATTCAATTATATTTTGTTGAAGAAGTTCCAGTTGTTTTTCCAAGTGTTTTTTGTTCGTAATGATATTTCCAAAATTATCTCGATTCCATTTTTTGGTTTCATCTTTGAGATATTTTAATTTTTGTTGGAAAGTATACATTTTGCTTCCAGTTCTGGGGGGGGAGTGGATCCACCATTGTTTCATTTTTTCCATGAAATCTGGGTTGTTCAATGAGAAGGCCTCAAACTTGAAAGGATTATTCTTCGAATACATGGAAATTTGAAACTTGAGAGAGATTGTCCAGTGATCAAAGCCAGGAATCACTCTAGATGGGATGCCATTTGACAGTCTCCTCCTCTTCTATTACTCTAGGTGAATAAGCCATTGCTGGTGGGAATGTCAATGAGGTTGTGGTTTTTAATAGTGGTAAGGAAAGCCTCAGAGTCCTTATCTCACTTCCTGATTCCTCATTTTTTTCAAATAGGTTATTTATCATATTGAAATCTGTAGCTATTAATTTTATGGGGTGGTGTAGAGGTTAAGGAGATTGGATAAGATTTGGAGCATTTTTATGTGGTCGATCACCTTGTGTCGGGCATAAATATTGGTTATACTAATGGTCCCGTTGGTGCCTAATATTCTCAGGATCACAATTAAGGAATGATGAGTGGCCATACAAGATAAGAGATCGAATTTGGAGATTTTCCAGAGAGTCATTATACCTCCGGCTGAGCCTCTGACCATATTTTCTAGGAAGTTGTATGGCCTGAAGCATGATTTGAGCAAGAGGGGAGGGTGAGACGAATCCAGTTTCGTTTCTTGAATGAGAATGATGTCGTTATGATTGGACATGACTCTACTTGTTAAGATGTGTTTTTCCCCTATTCTTGCAGCTTCTCCCGAGATTGTGAAGGGTTGAATTTTTCAGAAAGGGGTGCGTTTGCGACCTTTCGCTTCTCTGCATGAATGTCCCTAGTTGATCTTTTCACTGTGTCTTCATTCCTTTTTAGCATCTCATTTTGTTGTGGGTAAATGTTGTCTTCTTTGTCCAAGCTTCCTCTTGGTGGAGTGTAGAAGGTAGAGCTGGAGGAAAACTTCGTGAAAAATGAGGCTAGGTCTGGCGATCAACCAGAGACCATATACGTGAAGGAACGAGTGCCAGGAAGTTGCATCAGATCCATCATGGCAAGCAGAACCCCAAGGGAAAGGACTAGAGGCCCCGAGGGGAGAGCGCGGAGCTCGCACAACCCTAGTGCACATTTTTCTGTCACAGTAAACCCTAGCGCACTCTCCAGTCGTAGCCCATCCAGGAAAACTTTATTTTTAAGAGTTCATGTTCATACAATTATTATTCTACTTTTATTATATTTGTATATTGTGACCTAACATGTTTTTAAAAGAAATAACGAAATGTATGTATAATTAAATGTTAACATATTTTGATTTTGACCAATCTTTTAGACATAGTGTCACCCTCTTCCTCCCTATTAGGATATCTGCCACAATTATTGAATATCTCACTTATGTTTTATTATAAATTGAAGTGAAAGTTTCACAAAAGAATGATTTATAGATTTATCTTATCATTTTAAAATTTTGGAATTTTAGGTTTGGGGAGATTTCCATTATTGAGTTTATTTAGCAATGGAGTCGACAATGGGGATAGGATCATCTAAACAATTTGAAAAATTTCTCTAACAATTTTTTCAATATTGTGATTTTATGCATTTTTATACATGTTATTTAAAATTTCTAATGTATTCATGTACATGTATTGTTCAGGGCATCCAGCAAGGCACAATGTAGGGCTAACACCATGAGGTATTTCATGGAATTTGAAATGTTTTATAATTTTGTTTCGATGGTATTACTTTGTCATTTAATTTTAGAACATTAAAATCTAATTTAAAGTATCATCTATATATATATATATATATTTATATATATATATATATATATAATTAATATAGATGATATATATATATTATTATATATTATATAATATATATTATATATATTTAATAAATAAATATATATATATATTATATATATATATATATATATATATATGCCAGTTACCACATGTTTGTCCAGGACATCCATGAGTCAGAGGGAAGCACCAGGAGGTTGATACATCGTGCATTAAAGCGAGATTGACTAAATTGGTGCACCTTTTATCTGACAAATTTTAAATGTTGAACTCTTTATTATGCTTTAATACATGTTAATTTTGGAGCTTATGTACATTTGGCATGATACAATTGATGTTTGGTTTGATGCTTACAACTTGGTTTTACATATTTAAGTTCATGAATATGTAGTGCAATGAGAGAAAATTTAATTTAATACATGCTAATTTCGGAGTTTATGTACATTTTGCATGGTACAAATGATGTACGGTTTGATGCTTAGAACTTGGTTTCACATATTTGAGTTCATGAATATGTAGTGCATTGAAAGTAAATTTGCATTTAATACATGCTAGTCTTGGAGTTTATGTACATTTTGCATGATACAATTGATGTATGGTTTGATGCTTAAAACTCGGTTTTACATGTTTAAGTTCATTATGTAGTGCAACGAAAGTAAATTTTCATATAGTTGGTACATTTTGCATTCAAACATCCTATAATGTTAGTAGATGATTCTTAGGTTTTGTTTAAATTTGTTTCGTCTTGACTTATTTAAAATGGATCTATTAAAATTGCAAATTACGAAATGTTAGTTGCATTTTACATTTGAATGAATCAAGTATAATTCGATGTAGATGTATAAAAGCAATGATAACTTAAAATTGCATTATAAAATATTGTACATGTAAATTTTGCATTCATGTATAGAAAGACTACTATGGATGTGAGTTGATAGTTAACTTTTGATATAAATTTCTTTGAATGCACATTTGCATAAGTTAGATAAAGTTGCAAAATGAAACATGCCCCACAATTTGCATGACGCATGCATGGCTTGATGTTTTTAATTTTTTTTACATATTTACATTTTGTTCGTACATTTTGCATTCAATCATTCCGATAATGTTAGTAGATGATTCCTAGGTTTTGTTTAAAGTTGTTTTGTGTTGACTTATTTAAAATAAATCTATTAAAATTGTAAACAAAATGTGGTCTGTATTTTGCATTTGAATGAATCAAGTATAATTTGATGTATATGTCTAAAACAATGATATCTTAAAATTTCATTATAAAATATGGTAGATGTACATTTTGCATTCAATCATTCCTATAATGTTAGTAGGTGATTCTTAGGTTTTGTTTCAAGTTGTTTTGTCTTCAAGACTTATTTCAAATGAATCTATTTAAATTGCAAATTACAAAAATGTGGCTTGCATTTTTCATTTGAATGAACCAGGTATAATTTGATGTAGATGTTAAAGAATGATAACAATTTTCATGATGCATATGCATGCTATGATTCTTTTAAAAGGTTTTAAATATAGTTTATTTTCATGAATATGTAGAAATGAAATTAAATTAGCATTTAATTGGTACATTTTGCATTTAATCTTTCCTATAATGTTAGTAAAGGATTCTTAGTAAATGACTCAACCAACTACAATCACAAACTAACAGAGAAGTAACAATGCTCGACTCAACCAACTACAATCACAAATTAATAGAGAAGTAACAATGCAATATACATCAAAAATTAACAGAGCATTAAATCCCCTATACATGTCTACATAACCAGCAATATACATATAAGTTTATAACTCAATAGAAGACCCAACAAATATCGCATTCACATCATCATATTCTTAATAATGTACAACCGAAGAGTGCACAAAAATAAACACTGACAATTTACTTTACTGTATTTCTCAATGATGAATCCAAGTATCTAAGAAATCGTTGGGTTTTTCAATTAAAAATATTCTAATGGAATGCCATCTTCAATGATCCATTCATGGTCAACTTTTGATATTCTCTAGTTTTTAACTTTCAATTGTTTTTTATTGAACTTCTATCAACTTTATGTGCACTACACACCAAGTGACTATATTTACAACTTATGACATTGCGTTGATAGTCTTGAAATTAAACATTACTCTCATTTTGGTGAGTTTCTTGAAAAAAATAACCTTTCAGTAAAATAGACCCTCTTTCATATATAATTTTTTTATCATCATAGTCTTCCAATAACTTCATCTTTCGTTTAGTGCACTGCTTCAAATAATGCTTGAAATTTTCTATGTTGTTAGTGGGTGCAACTATAACAAAAAAAGCTCTTGCACAATAAAACAAGTGTAAATTCAGATCATAATTTACATGAAATTAACTTTATCATTATGGACTTGATTTTATTACCTATTTCTAAGCTCTATATTTTAGCTATGATCTAGACACTTATACACATTTATTTTAAAAACATAAAACACACACACACACGCACACACACATATATATATGTTGAAAATAATACTAAGAGGGGGTGTGAATCAGTATTATCTAGTCCTTTTAACAATTCTTCCTTATTTATACTTTGAATTATTTTTGCATATCAGTGCCATAAAACAATGAGCATGAACAAGAAAAACAGACAGTCACATCAAAGAACACTAGATATAAGGTGGAAACCCAATGTGGGTGAAAGCCAACTGCTGCAATATGTCTCTATCTTCTTTCAAATTAGAAACTCCTTTTACAATGGTCTTGTACTGGTGCAGTCCTTTACCAGTACGCAGGCTGCAACCTGCAGAGAACTACAACTCTCTCTCGTTTTCGAGTCTCTCCTGGAAGGGAGCTACAACCCCCTACTTCTTTTCTTTCAAGGACCACTTTTCATAAATTTTCAAACATCCATAAATATCAAATGATCATCAAGTACCAGTAAGTCACCCAGATAACCAGATCCACAATAACAGAAAACTAAACCCAGAACACCTTCTGTGGCGTCTCTTGTGGCACCTCCTGCGGCGTCTCTTGCGGCGCCTCCTACGGCGTCTCCTGCATCACCTCCTGTGGCGTCTCTTGCGGCGCCTCCTGTGGCGTCTCCTACGGCTCCTTCTGTGGTGTCTCCTGTGGCGCCTTCTGTGGCGTCTCCTGCGGTGCCTCCTGTGGCGTCTCCTGCGGCGCCTCTTGTGGTGTCCCTTGCGGCATCTCCTGCGGCGCCTTCTGTGGCGTCTCCTGTGGCGTCTCCTACAATGCCTCCTGTGGCATCTCCTGCGGTGCCTCATGTGGCATCTCCTGCAGCACCTCTGCACTTCCGCAGCTGCAGCGCTCGAGAGATCACCCTTCACAGATTCGCTTTCCACTTCACTTTCATATAGATCGAGCTTTTGAAAAAATAACCCAATATTTCAGATCTTAAGATATTCAACCCAAAAGCATACACAAGCCAAATGATCGCCTTTGCTTTATATAGGCAAGCTCTTCCTCAAATCAAGGACCAATACCACGGGCCAAAACCATAACAAACCAATACCATCAACTCAATACTAGGGATCAACACGTCTGTCGAGATGCCATGGTCCAAAAACCATAGGTTCAAATTCAAAGGACTAACTACCATGGACCAAAGGTAAGTTTTCCCACATGAAATAAACTTTTCTCTGCATAAAATTCCGTGAACTTTTCTCCACATGAAATAAACTTTTATAAACTTTTCTCCTGCGTACTTCTTAATTCTCATCATATTGAGAGCCATGCCATGGGTGTTGCCATCAAGTACAACATCTGTAACATATAACCATACCAGAAACATAATGCCAACATACCTTTCCACATTTACACAGATGCCTCAAACAAAGGAATAGAAGCAGCCTTAGGACAAATTGATGAAAAGATACCTTATGCCATATACTTTATAAGCAAAAACTTGTCAAAGGCAGAGTTAAACTATACAGTGATCGAGAAGGAACTCCTAGTTGTCGTGCATTCCTTAAACAATTTCAGACATTATATCATAGGCTATCAAACCTTTGTGCACACTGATCATGCTACAATTAGATATTTAATGAAAAAACTAGATGTAAATGCTCGCATTATTAGATGGTTGCTTTTACTGCAGCAGTTTGATTGACCATTATTGATAAGCCTTGTAAAGAAAATGTTGTTGCTAACTTTTTGTCTAGAGTAAATTTGCCTGCAGGTGAAGAAGGAATGGTGAATTACCAAATGCCAAATGAACACCTATTTTCTATCTCACTACTCTCCCCATGGTTTGCTGATATAGAAAACTACTTGGTTTCGGCACAGTTCCCAGCACACTTGTCCTCAAAAGAGAAGAGAAAGATAGTAAGGAAAAGTACCCCTTTCACATGGATTGGGGGCAATCTCTTCAAACTTGTCCTAGATCAGATTTTGAGAAGATGTGTAAGGGAGGAGGAAGTCTTTGACATCCTCCTAACCTGTCATGACGGGCCTTGTGAAGGTCATTTTGCAGCAAAAGGAACTGCCTTCAAGATATTCCAAGCAAGCTACTACTAGACCACTCTTCATCAAGATGTGAGGAGATATACCAGCCAGTGTGATCAGTGTCAGAGTATGGGGGAAACCTACTGCAAAGGATGAGATGACCATGCAACCTCAAGTGACCATTGAGCTATTTGAGAAGTGGGGCATGGACTTTGTGGGTCTTATCAGTCCTCCTTCAAAGCAAAAACAATACCTCATTGTGTGCACCAATTACCTGACAAAGTGGGCATAGACAAAATCAATCAAAGCAGCAATAGAGGAAAAAGTAGTTGATTTTTTTAGAGAGAACATATTCTACAAGTTTGGGTATCCAAGAGAGTTGGTCACAGATAAAGGTAGTCAGTTCACTTCCAATTTGATTGAAGACTTACTCACACATCATAGAATCAAGCACATGACTTCGAACCCTTACCATTCACAAGCCAATGGGCAGGTGGAGGTCACTAACAGTACATTGGAAGGGATCTTGACCAAGGTAGTGAGTAGCAGTAGAAAATACTCGGTGGATAGATTAGTTGAGGCCACTTGGGCCTACAAGACAACATGGAAGACCACCACAGGGTTCACACCCTATGAGCTGGTCTATGGGAAGAAGTCTTTGTTGTCAATATAATTTGAATTCAATACCCTAAGGATGGGAACCCAACTGGACCTAGACCTCAGCCATGCATAGAAAGAAAGATTACTTCAGCTCAATGGATTATATGAACACAGATTGCAGGCCCTTCTCCATACAGAGGTAGTTTAGCTTCAGAGAAAGATATGGCATGACAAAAATATCAAGGAGAAGCAATTCAAAGAGGGATATTAGGCACTACTCTATGATTCAAGATACAAATATTTCAAAGGCGAGCTGAGGACAAGATGGCTGGGGCCCTACACTGTGGAGAAATGCAATGACAATGGTTAAGTTCTTATCAGAACTGTTGATGATGAAGCCATCCCCATGCTTGTCGATGGACATCGGTTGAAAGTATACAAGAAACCCCTGTCCAAGTGAGAGTTCGTTGAAGATTTGAATAAGACAGTGATGGAAGTGGAGCATGTCTTAGCCTCCACCTCATCCACTCACTGAAGAAAAATAAAATGAGAAATTAAAAATAAGGACTCAAGTGAAAACCTCCATGAGGCGCTTAAGTCCCAACATTGGGTTGAAAACCTCTTCTGAGGTGGCCTAGTGATGTCAAAAAAGAGAGAAATATAATAAGACACCTAGGTGAAAACCTCCATTGGAGGTGTCCAGGGCAAGCAATTAGGGTGAAAACCTCCCTGAGGCGCCCTAGTTGTTTTCAAAAAAAAAAGGAGAAAAACAAAAGTGAATTTTCATTTGCATTGCAGGTTGCATGAGGACTACAGGAAGCAGAAGAAGGTTCCAAGGGAACCCTAACATCCATACCAGTACCTATCATACCTTTCCACAATTTTCTCCTTCATTTTTGGCATTTCTTTCACCCCACTGTGCTTCTTTTTCAAAAACTGTGTTTTCTATAGGAGGCTGTTGTAGGAACTACAAAGAGCCAGAAATGGATCTAAAAGGTAGCTTGAGGAATAGGGAAGCTTCATAAAGAACCTATAAACCCTCCTACAATATTCAAACTTCCTTGCCATCATTTCCAAGCCTGCATTATTCTTCTTCCTCTCTAAGAAAAGCACAGAAAAAAAGCAATTTTTCAGGAAAAGAAAAAAAACAAAAAAATAAGAGAGAAAGCAGCAGCATCCACCTCACCTGAAACCTACCTATTACCTCTCCATCTCTATCTACATCTTTGGCATCTTCCTCAAATATCCAAGCATAGAAATAAGCTAAAGTTTCAAGGGGAGAAATAGCTACAGGAGCTCCTATAGGAATTCCTATAGCAGTTGATCCCGTTAAAACCCAGCACCAACAACAGGAGAATGCACACATGAAGGTTGAGAAGGCACCTAAATCTCAGACCCATACAGAGAAGAACCTACATAAGGCACATCCACACATCAGCAAGTAGATGGCATGCATCAAAAGAAATCAAGGCATGCAGCAAAGAGAGAGCCGCATCACCTCACAAAAAATACATTCGGGTCATAGGTAAGTAATTATCCCGCTCCTCTGTTTGCGTTTGCGTAATTAGAACGCATGCAAAAGCAACAAGATGGTTGAGGTTGAATGAGGGAAAGGTGGCGAGTTAGCTTGGCCACCTTCATTTAGTTGACTCCACTCATCCGGGTTGTCATCCACATGTGTGCACAGTCAACTCAAGAAAGATGTCAAGGGTAGGTAGTGGAGGAAGAGTGAACTCCAAAGCAATCATGATGGATGATTACGAGGAGGGGCCATGATGACAAGGCAGGTGGGGACCAAAGTTCTAAATATGGCCAATGTATACTTTGCCAGCTCACCCCCAATCACTGGAAATATCCATAAAGGGTAATAAGTACTCCTCCTTGAGCCCTCTCACCACCTTTTCCTTCATTCTCTCCTCGTAACTCAACTACAACAGTCTTCTTGTGCCCCCATAGCCTCATAACCATCATCCTCCATTGATCTCTCAAATATTCCTGATCTCAGTGTTTTCTACAGGAGCTCTTGTAGGTTCTATAGGAGCACCTATAGGGATTCTACAGGAGGGACACCAGGGTTCTACAGGAGGGGCAATGAGTTGTTTTGAAGGGAGAAAACACGAATTTTAGCAGGATTTTCAGTCTAAGGAGGTAGGTTCCATGCATGCCCCCATTGAATATCAATATATCCAAGAAGTGGTTTCAATTTGAGAAGGGAATAAAGCCTTTAGGAGGAGAAAATACATACAAAATTTCTGCTTATTTAAAAAAAAAACACAGTCTCCTCCGTTTCTTTATTTTTCTCAAAAATTGTTGTCTCCATCTCCACATTTGGTTTCCAAAAAGAGTATAAACAAAATGATAGGAGGATTTATGAGAAAGGAGCCCACCAACTCCACTAGGCTCCATGCACATCCACAAGTGGTGAACATCTTCACAAGGGAAGATTGAATGAATTTCTTTGAGAAATTTTGAGGGTTTGATGAGGATATTTCCCAAGAGTTTGCTCTCTCTCTAGTACCCCACACAAGAACTCATGCCACTGTCACCTTTAGAGGTCTTTCCATGGAGATAACCCCTGAATTTATCAGTAGGGTCACTACCCTTCCTCTTCGGCTGCCTTAGAGTAAGGATGAGAAACGAATTGGCCAGGCTACCAAGAAAAACTTTTTCCAAAACAATGAAACGCCCATGGAGGATAAATAATGGCATTAGAAGGGCTAGCATACCATATCCCTGGGATGAGGTTAGCTACCAGATAATCAAATACATTTCCTGTGAGGGGAGGTACAACATTGTCTATGGTTATCACTTTAGAATCCTTCATGAAATTAAGGTATGGAATGGACACTCCAACCCCTCAGAAGCTCAACATCCCCTACTTCCTCTT
This sequence comes from Pinus taeda, assembly GCA_000404065.3. Classification (NCBI taxonomy): domain Eukaryota; kingdom Viridiplantae; phylum Streptophyta; class Pinopsida; order Pinales; family Pinaceae; genus Pinus; species Pinus taeda. The sequence goes on from APFE030515519.1 coordinate 14,006, forward strand.
GTAGTCCCTCATTGACTCCAGCACTAAAGTTCAAGCAGGGAATTCAGAGCAGCTAGCTCACCATGGGTTAATCAAAATCCTAGTGGAAGAAGTCCCCCATACATTTACACACCTATAGCATGGTAAGTCTTCCGAAACATGACAGCTGAGGATGACATAAAGGCCCTAACCTATGATATCAATCCTACTGGTAGTGAGGAGGAAAAGTAGCAAGGGGGAGAAAGTGAAGCCACTGGTGACTTAGCAGAACAAGGAAGGAAGGAGGAAGAAACTAAGATAGAGGAGGAGAAAGCTGAAGAAATAGTGCAGGAAAAGACAGAGCAAACAGAGACAGAAAAAGAGACAGAAGGAGGAGAAAAAGAGGCATAAAAGAAAGAACAAAGAGAAGGGTCCCCTGAGACTCTGGAAAGGGAGGCAGCAACTACCCTCAGTACAACAATCAAGCCAAATCAAAAGAGGAAAATATAGGCCTCCATGTATTTCAGGGCTAGGAAGAGCACAAGAATCAAAACAGGCAAACCTCAACCCTCTTCAAAAGTGCCAATTACAATTGAAGATTCACCCTATGCCCAAGGAAAAGAATCCCCTTCCAAGGCACCTATGACACATGAAAGGGGGACTCCTAGATCTCCCACATGGAAAGAAAAGGTAGAACTACAGGACCCAAAACCAGTCCTACAGGAGGCTTAGATAGTTCTTCAGGAGACACTGTCAAAATTACAAGAGACCCAAAAGCTTGAGGAAAGGATGGAAGGACAGCCACAAGTAAAGGAGTAAGAAATAGAGCTACAAGAACCTGATCCCTAGCCTAGTCTTGCCTCCTACTACAATCTACTTGAGGGAGGAAGGATAATTCCACAAAAATTTGCAATCCTCTATTCTTTGAATTAGAGAAAGAGAGAATGAGAACACATAGGTGGATGCAAATAGCCAAATCCAAAGCAGTTGAGGATATTGGCCATATGGAAAACAAACTCAAAGAAATGGACAGAGAGTTGAGTTCTATCAGACATAGAGAAGCAATTACAAGAAGCCACCTTGAAACTAAAAATGAATTGCTAAGGGGTTAGCTACAAGAGAAAGAGACCTAGCTAGCATGCATGGCCAGCTTATCCATGGAGGCATTGCAATGTAGAACACCAGAAAAATCCTATGCCCTATATCTCAAGGACTAATGGTTACAATTTCAGATAAAGACTTTGGCACAAAGAGGCACAATGCCTTTCCAAGATTACAAGTAGTTTATGGATCTGTGTGGTCAAAGCACATAAGAGGATAAGGCAAAGATGACAAAATTCTACTTACATAACATGGCCCTCATAGACATGAATGTGTGGGACCCCAATGCCAGGCTAGGGGACCTGCAACTAATGGCCATGGCCTCATGGATGAACCGTGAAAATTTGAGGGCAGCAGAAATAAGAAGATTGATGATAAAAGAGGAGAATGAGCCATTAATGATAAGAGTTGAGCCATCAGATCCCATGGCACTCATCAACACCCACAACCTACTTGCCAATAATCCTCAAATTTCCCCTAGATATATAAGTGATCAGACACTAGCCATTGCAAACTTTAAGGATATGCAAAGGCTACTTGGGGATGACTATGTGCATGCATGCATGATGAGATGGAACACTTTACCACATAGTCTACAGATCAGGGAATATAATTCCCCCATGAGGATGAAGGAGGCATTAAGAAGAGTGCCAATGCACAAGTGCTCCATGCAGAGGCTGAAGGTCAACTAGATTGGCCTCAAGCTGAGTCCCCCACTGTTGCTATGGATGCTAGAAGGCAGAAGAGAAGAAGAAGAGGGTGAGCAGTGGGAAGAGATGGAAAGGAAGGCAGGATTCTATGACAAGGAAGAGAAGACCACATTAGAAGCTTGGGATGCTAGGGAGGCCACCAGGATCATAAAAGATGAGGACATAGACTAAGTTGATCAGAGGATGAGCAACACCTTCAATAGGGGGTGATGATGAGCCTCATAAATGGGTAATTATATGGGCTCATTTTACCTCCTAACCTAGTCAAATCAACCATTCCCTTAGCTTGTTGTATGATTTTCTGATTATATTTATGCTTATGGAGTGAGTTGAGTTAGTTATGATGCCATGTGGTCTAACATGTGTTTAATGCAGATTATTGATGAATTTTGAAGTCAAAGTCAAGGATCTAGTGGAAAAATGGTAGCAATAACTCGAAATGGAAAAAGGAGAGGACTTATAGGAGGGAATCCCCCTCATTTATTACTCCTCACTTCGAATTCCCCTTCATTCAGCTCAGAGTACAAGCAGCCAAATCATGCACTAGAAGGCAGCCAAGCAAGTGGAGGATGACTGATGGTTATCTCAAGTTTTGGGAGCCAAGCCTCCCTGATTTTAAGGAAGATGTAGGTAGCTTCAGTATAAGTAGAGAGGCCTAGGGCCTCACTAGGGTCAGATTTTTGTTGGGTTTTTACTTAGGTAAACTCTGCTCCAACTTTGAGCTTATTATTTTTTGATAGTTTCATGTAATCTTGTTATTGTTTTGATAATAAATATGGAATCCTTTTCGAAGTAGCATTGAGTTACCTCAAAGGGTTGAAGGTCTTGGGTTAGGGCCCAATCCAAGCAGCCAAGCTCCTCTTTACTTGTATTTGTATGTTTTATTTCAGTTTGTAGATTAGGTTGTTGTTAGATGTATTTCTTTTATGGTTAAGAATAGGTTGCTTTTGATGATTAAATAGTTTTCTTCCATTTGTGCTCTCTATAGCACGTTAAGCAATGATAAAGAGAAGATTTAAAAGGCTAGCAATAGTGCCTTGGCCTCTCTTCCTCTTGTTGGGACCATGATTTGAGGCAAAGACCCTCTTTTTGCCCTAAAAACATATATTTTCCTCCTTCATAGGACTTCTAGTATTTGCAGCTTTTTAGTAGGTTAATAGTCCTATTTTTCTTTGCTTTAGGTCTTCTTCATCATGCTCACTTATTTATTTGTAATAGTATTCTTTCATGCTTTCCTTTCTTGGAGCATTTCTCAGCATTTCCTTTCATAGATCATAGTTTAAACTAGTTTGATGCAAAACTCTATTTTTCTAGATGCACTCATTTCATTGCTTGTTTGATCTTATCGGTTGACTATCAGTTCCTTTGTAGCAGATCTCTTCTTGTAGTAGGTTAGCTTATCAACCATCCCATCCTCCATCTGATCCATGCCCTATAGGTCACCCAAGTCTCACCTCAATTCTACCTTAGTTTCCTGCATTTTCCATAGAACTTCTTCCTCTCTCCTTGATAAAACCCAACATCTTCCTCTCTCCTGGTGATTCTTGGTAGACCCTAGGTGCTCTAACACCTCATTCCAACCTTCATCCACCTTTTCCATCCACTATCACACCTTCAAAACAATGAAAACTGCTCTCGGCCTCCCCCTGTAGGCCTCCTGTAGTGACCCTGTTTTCCTCCTATAGATTTCTTGTGTCCTCATGTAAATTTTCCTGTAGGCTTTATTTTGAAGTCCGAATGTGGGAAAGACATCCAAAATGCCACTTGATACCTCCTAGGACCCATCCGCACCATCCTACATCCTCTCAAGTCCCAAAACCACCCTCCAACGCCACCTATTCGTTGCCACATTCGCACATAATAAATTACATGCATGTCAAATTCACATAAGAAGCTCACTTCAAATTCAAATTCTATTGACAGCAAAGCCTTCTTCCCATAGACCAGCTCATAGGGTGTGAACCCTGTGGTGGTCTTCCAAGTTGTGTTGTAGGTCCAAGTGGCCTCAACTAATCTGTCCGCCTAGTCTTTTCTACTGCTGCTCACTACCTTGGTCAAGATCCCTTCCATTGCTCTATTAGTGACCTCCATTTTCCCATTGGCTTGTGGAGGTAAGGGGTCAAAGTCCTGTGATTGATTCTATGATGTGTGAGTAGGTCTTCAATCAAATTGGATTGAAATGAATACCTTGATCTGTGACCAACTCTCTTGGATACCCAAACTTGTAGAATGTGTTCTCTCTCAGAAACTCGGCTAGTTTTTCCTGTGTCACTACTTTGATTGCTTTTGTCTCTGCCCACTTTGTCAGGTAATCAATGCACACAATGGGGTATTGTTTCTGCTTTGAAGGAGGGCCGATAGGACCCACAAAGTGCATGCCCCACTTATTAAATGGCTCAAAGGTCACTTGAGGTTGCATGGTCATCTCATCCTTCGGAGTAGGTTTCCCCATCCTCTGACACCAATCACATTGGCTAGTATATCTCCTCACATCTTGATGAAGAGTGGACCAGTAGCAGCCTACTTGAAATATCTTGAAGGCAGTTCTTTTTGCTGCAAAATGACCTCCACAAGGCCCATCATGACAAGTCAGGAGGATGTCAAAGACTTCCTCCTCCCTGACACATCTTCTCAAGATCTAATCTGGGCCAAGTTTGAAGAGATTGCCCCCAATCCAAGTGAAAGGGACACTTTTTCTTACTATCTTGATCTTCTCTTTTGAGGATAGCTCTGGTGGGAATTGTGCCGAAACCAAGTAGTTTGCTATATCAGCAAACCATGGGGAGAGTACTGAGAT
>APFE030515532.1:0-12419 GCA_000404065.3 Pinus taeda
ATATTTTTATTTTTGAAAGTGATTAACGATAGATTGCATTAAAACTACTTTTTTGGATTTCTTGATACCCTAAATGTGGAGGAATTATGACTAAAAAAGATGTTAGGTTCATTGAAAAAGGCATTCCCTTTTAGGGGACTAGAAAAAGTGCAAGGAAATTAGATGCTTCTTAAATGCGAAGGTGAAGGGTAAGTACGTATATTCACATGTCTTTCTTAAAATAAAAAATAAAATATTATCTAAATAGATAACAATGGTTATAACCAATAATAAAAAAATATTGCGTATAATGATTTATTGTTTTCTATATAGCCGATATTAATCATATAATAATTAAAAGTAAAAAAGATATTGAGCAATATGTTTAAGCATTATACTTTTCAAAAATATTATAATCACGTATTTAAATAAATTATTTGAATATTTAGCTTAAACTATTTATATGAATATAAATTCATATATTATGTATATATAGAAAAAGAATGTTAAAAAGAAAATATTTTAGTCTTGTTTAATAAAATATTGAAGGTAAGAATATAATATTTTAATATGAATTAAATTGCCTTCTACTTAAAATATATAACATGCATAATACAATTTAAACAATGAAAAATTACACATTATTTTTTGCACTCTAAAATAAGTTTGCACCTAAAATTTGATCCTTCTCGACTCATGTTAGATCCTTTCTTAAGATAGATCTATGTTGATTTTTAATTTTTGAATTCGGTTGTTATTCTTCATATAATTCTAGTGCAACTTAGGGCTGTTAAAAAAAAAATCCATAAAGTTAGTAGGGAGGTCAATTCATAGATTTTCAATGAACTAAAACAAAGAATTCAAAAATTAACCAAAAAATTTAGAAATAGATGCACCATTTGACTCAAATTTACATCTAATAATAACATTTATAATTAACAATAATATTTAAATTATTTAATTAAATGTATTTAAATTTTGTTCTAAATTTATAACTCAATAATAATAATGAAAATTTTCATTCATTAGGAAAAAATATGAAACATACATATCTCCAAATCAAAAGACACGTGATCACACTTTTTTCATAAATAAAAAATATTGGTAAAAATTCAATGTCAAATATCTTTGAAAAATAAGTTTCCATTAAAAAATGTCTCCACTATAATAAAATAATATCATATTATGGTTAGAAATCTCCATATCTATTATAAATCTAAGTTTAACAATCTCATCACAATGTAAGGTGTTCCCATTTGAGAATAACTCCTCCAGTTGCCACTTTTCACTCCTTTGTACCTTCAGACTTATTGTTAGACAATCAAGAGTTCTTCCACCCTTAGGTCTCACTGTTTTAACTATCAACCAAATCTTTATTTGTGTAAATATTCAGCGTATTGATCTTTAAAATAATTATAACCTGCCAAACAATTTTGTTGGAAGATGTCAACAATAATAACTATGTTCTTGTCAAACCGCCTTCTCAATGTCAAGAAGATAAATGGTGGTTTCCTACTCCTAAACTACCTACAAATGGTTTACCTAGTGGTGCAAGGAAGCAGATACAACATAATCATGAATGCACCAACTATATTCTTAAGGAACCGATGGCAATTAATAACCAAATCTTGTGAGAGATGGAGATTCCTAACAGCCATTTGAAATCTCTTCCCAAAGTATACTCTTTTTAAAGCTAATGAAGTATGGAAATTTTCTCGTAGATGCTTGGACATCCACTCATCAATTCTTTTTCCTTGTAATCTTGCATAACAGACAATACAACCTTGGGGATATCATTTATGTTGAAATGATTGTTTGATTTATAAAACTAAATGCTAAACTTTTGGATATATGGTGAAATTTAATTACAGGGGGTTATATAATTACAATTTGATAATGATTGCCCAAAAAACTATCTAGGAGAAGACTACGGAGGGGCGGGCCAGCATTTATCAAGAACACATCGCCATTTGATGCATGTTTTTCATTGAAATTTAGTGGCCAACCGTTACTCCACTTTGTGATATAATTGACTCATAGTTCACAACTATTTTGCGTCATGAAGAACTCAAAGCTGTATGTTTTTCCTAATTCTTGCTGAATTATGTTTTTCCAAATTCTTGCTGAATTTTGGTGTGCCTGGGAGAAATTATGATTTTTGGAGCTATCATATGGCCATTGGGGTGAACATTAATTTCCAGCATTTTATGGGTTGGGATATTAAAACAATTAAAGTATGATTAGAAGCACATGGATGGTTGATCCAACTATTCAAACTTTAGCATTGCATCCAAAGGATAAATGCCTTCATGATTCTACGCATATTCTTTACTCATCGTATTACCTCGAGCATCGTGTTCCCAATATTTAACGTTTATTGATGTGTTATATGTTCAACATTTATTCTTGAATGCTGTTATAACTATATGAAGATACGATAGGGATAAATCATCGAAATTTGTAATCAATTTATATTTAGAACTGGCAAGGTTCGTGGTTTGATAGTTACTTCACATACAAGCAGCCTTTGTACCTTAGCTAAATAACACATATTTACAGAGTGAATATGGTGGATGGTTTTGTTAAGATTTATTTCACTCTACAAATAGAACATATCGATAATCAAAACTTGATTATAGAATTAATTTAGCAGCAAAATTAAATATATCCTCTGGGAACTTTGTCCAACACAATTTAGGGAGAAGGGGAATTTTCATGAAAAGAAATAAGAAAGAGAAGCCACTTAAGTTGGCAAAAAATATCCCTCTCCTACTGCCATTGCAGTTGAAAGCTAATGGAAAAGAGCTACAAACTCAATAGAATAACCCAAGGCAAAACACATGAGAGAAAGCTAATGGAAAGGAGCTACAAACTCAATAGAATAACCCAAGGCAAAACACATGAGAGAAAACCGTTTGATGGGAATCACCATATAAACATTGGGATTAGTGACTAATCAAGCAGGGTTGACAAATCACATGGAATTTGGAATCACATAGAATTTGGATTGGCATGAGAAGTACGTGACATAAAGAAATTAAACAATCAATAATTGTATTTAAGAATTTATTATTTCCTTGACCAAAACAAAATATGGCTTTCCGTACAATATTACTTTGTGCCTTAGTCCACCATCTACATTAAATCATGTGATACATTAGATCATGCTATTAATTAAAATTATTAGTATTAAATTCTTACTTGAAATATGATGAGTATTCAAATTTTGGATTTACATTATTATTATCATAAAATTATTTCACATTATTATATTGAAATTTTATAGTGAATTTACTACTTTAAGAATTTATATTGTTTTTATTATAAAAGTATTATTAATTTTATATTCTTATATTATATATATATTTTTATTATGGGAAAAAAAAATTCTATAAATATAGAAAAAAACTCAACACAAAAAAGTCAATTGAACACAATTAGACATAAGTTACATACCTTCAATATTTTGATTTTCTTTACTATTACAACATAAACTTCACAACCATAATAAGGTACAACTTTATACTATTTTAGCATAAAATTCAGTTTTGTATATATACCTTAGTTTTATTAAGCTTTAACGGCTTTTGCTTTTGAATTTCAACAACTGCAAACGTTCTCATACACATAGATAGTATTATTAATGTATTTCTAAAGCATTCTGAGTTTAAACATTTACATTTTTAAAGCATTTAGGTTTTTAATTGAAACGTTTACATTAAAAAAATTTGCATTTAGATTTACATTTGGGTTTAGACTACTTATGTTTTTCAATGAAAATTTATAACAATGCTATAATGAAATATTTACATTTACATTTAAGTTTACATAGATAGTTTACATTGTTTATATCGAAAAATTGTTTAAATTTAAATTTACATGGTTTACATTGAATGTTCAAATTTTAAATTTACATAGTTTATATTGAAATATTTACATTTAAGTTTAATATTTACATTGAAATGTTTATATATAAGCTTACATTTAAACATGTTTACATATAATCTTACATTTAAACATGTTTATAGAAATTAATGTCAATGAGAAATTACATTGAAATATTTGCGTTTATATTTACATTTAAATGTTCATAACGAGTTTCACATTTCTTCAAATCATTCTCATAAATTATTTATTCCATTTCCTTCATGTTACATTTATATTATATTTCAATTCCATTTTATTCAATTTTTGCATTCATGTTTTCAATTAAAACATTTACATTATTTAATTTGGAATATTTACATTTAGATTTGCATTAACATGTTTAAAATTAGGTATAAAAAATTATATCAACCAATAAAATTGTACACTTTGTTTCATTATACTTCACAAGCATCACAAGCATGAGTGGACTGGTGAGTTGAATTTTCTTGATGAAAAGAGAAAGGAGTTTCATTCTTGTAACCAAAACATTATTAGAATTTTCATTAAGAATACTTATAAGTCTATCTTATTGAGTGACTAAGATTATATTTATGTCATATTAACTAATTTTTTACTTTAAATTTAGGTTATACACTTAATTGAATTAACATTTTCATTTAACCAACTGAAACCTTTAAGAACATTAGTTGAAATTGTATTATGAAGTTGTTAAAATTTTAAATACCAAGAATGTATTATATATAATAAACATAAAGTGTTGTAATCCAAGCATAGTCTCTGCCAAATTTGAATATAATGTTTTAATTTGCTTATAAGGAGATATGAAGATTGTAGCAATTCTTATAATAATTAGTTTATTTTTTAAGTTATGGTATTGTTTTGCATTTCTTTTTATAAAGATATCACATAATTTCACTTTAGTATGTGTTAGGTTGATTGGTTAAATTATTTTGAAAGTGTCACATTATTTTGGTTGGTAGAAGTCAAATACGATCTGATTTCCTCTGAATGTTCAAGGGGTTGTCCATAGATCATCAACGCCCAACTCTAAGATGCCCAAAAAACTAAGGTCTAGAAACTATTTTAATAATGGTTTTTTAAAAATAAGCATTTAATGTGCACGTAATGAAAAGAATGGTTCCATGTAATATCTTGTTTTCTCTTACATGTGTAGCTTTCATTTCTAAGCATGCATTAATCAACTCATCATTCTTAGACCATTCAATATTTTTTTTTCATTTTACACTAATACATTTACAAAATCCAAATTAAAACATATCAACATTCAAAAAAAAAATTGAGTTATAAAATTGTCAGTTTGCACATTTAAAATAACATCATTACTACAATAAGCATATTATCATCATATATAATATCATCATATGAGAATTATCACATAATGAGTTGAAACTCTGAAAATGTCATTACTTAGAAGCTTTCTTTCATGCACCATGCGTGTATTACCAATGGACGAAGGCATTGAAACACAAACAATTGAATATAATTCATGATTTCCATGGGATGAAGATAATGGGACACAAGAAATAACTTAACCATAAACTAAAGCTAACTTATTGTTAAGGTTTTTCCTCCATGTTGGAAATCGCTTGGAAGCTTACCTGAACTAGTATGGGTGAATAACTTTACATTAAGATATCCATAACTATTAACCATTCATTTGCATCAAATGGTTCTGCATGCAAAGAGTCCTAGACGATGGATTAGACACCTGGTTTTTTAACTGAATTCATTCATTGAGAACTTATGTTCCCTTTGCTTTTATATACCAAAGGAAATTAATGGGAATAATTGTTCTAATCATGATGATATTTTCACAAGCATTATTTGATTTTCAATATTTGTGCTTCAACGTGATTGTTGGGATCCTAGTGTATAATCTACTTAATTGTCTTAGTTACCTAATTTAGGTCATGTATGGAATCCTCTTTAGTTTTCTGAAAGTCAACATATCCCCCCTTCTACCATTTTAATGGCATATTGAGACTATACATTCCAACTATGGAATTTGGATATGTAGAGCATTAGATGAGGATTTGAAATATTGAACAAATCAATAAATGATAAATATATCAAAAGTTGAAATTGAAATAATGAACATACCTGACTTGAGGAATTTGGAAGGAAATTCTTATAAAGTGGATTTAGAACAATCCCTCTTTATATTTATTTGACTTGTAGAGGAGTCAATATAGAGCATAATGCATTAACATAACTCATTTGCAAGGAAACTCTTGTAAGTGGATTAAGTAACAATCTGTCATTATATTTTATTTCATTGGCATAGGAGTCAATATAGAGTATACCACATTAACATAATGTGTTACTTCATTGGTATTGGAGTCAAACTTGTCACTTTCTATAGAATTTAAATACAAAGTCTAGGGACGCTACATAACACCAAAACATTTTTTCCCAGATTGTCTTCTAGACTGTGTAAACTTGTCATCTAAACATCACACCTTAGATATTGCAAATCACATTGAAACTACAATGCATGTGTGGAAGAAAAAAATTCATTCCAAATGCACATGGAAAATATAACAAGCCTAACTCCAAGTATTCTTGGGGCAAGATCAAAGACTTTGTAGGAGATGTAGAAAGGAGAGAACTTCTTGTTGATCGAGAATAATATCTTTTACTAGACTTAAAGTAGAGGTTTCCTAGCTTGCCAGAAACCATTTTTGACATCAAAAATATTCAAAACAAATTTCTCAATGGGATTCTCATTTAAAATTATTTTATCAACCCCCCGACTATCTCACAATAACTTATCTAATCATCTCCCCATTTTTCTTAGATCATCTCTCGATTCAAATAATCATTAACACCCACTTTGCTTTAACTGCTCTTGGTTTCATAAATAGGATTTTAAAAAGATGGTCGAGGACACATGATAACACTTACATCCCTCACGCTTGAGCTCCTGTATGGCTCAATTTTCAAAAACCATTTCTAGACTAAAACAGGCTGTGAAAGGATGGTCTCTACATTATAAAGAAAATTAATTAGCCTATTTAAATGAAGTGGAATATAACATAAATCCTTGTATCTTAATTCCAATGGGGTCTTCTCGAAGGATGTACTAACCACTCTTATAAAATTGGAACAAGAGATATATGATCTTCCTAACAAAGAAGATAATGAATGAAACCTTAAAAGTAAATATGTGTGGATTAGTAAGGGTGAAAAATATACTAAGATTTTCTATTGCATAGAAAGAGGTATTCTTTATGAAATAATTTGACAAAAGGATAGTTTAAAATCGAAGGTTTGAGAATGTTAGACAGATGAAAATACTCCCCCATCAGCATAAAATAATTTACAAAATTTTCGAAAAAGGGAGAGCAATTTGTTAGAAAGAAACTAATATGTTGTTAAAATTATCTTAAATTCAAAATCAAATAAAAGAAACTCACAAAAATAACATAAATAAAACTATATTTAAACAAAAAAAATATTTTTTTTTTTTTTTTTATTATCAATTTTTGTTCATTAGTTAATGTAAATTTGAAATAAAATAATCTTAAGTTAAAATAAAAAATGTACATTATTTTTTAATTGATTTTTGTTGGGTAGTTTTGAGTTGGTAAAGTTATAGGTGGTCGATGTTTTATTGGATTAGTGGTGAATAATCAATGTCTTCAACCATGTAGAGGATTTTCACCATGTAATATATTGCAATTCTTTGTTGTAATTGTGAATATAAATAAATGATATATACAAGAAGTTATAATACAGATTAGAATTTTGGACACTAGGAGATGTAAACCTTGTACTATTGAGAGGGCAATGAAAAATACTAAAATAGTTTGTTGTTAGTGTTAACACAAATCAAAATGCTTGTTTACAATTTCAGAGATGATGTTCTTAGAGGAAACAATGGAGACATTGAACATCATCAACTACACTGCAATAGAGTTTCCCATCAAAGTTACAAATTTTATACCAAAAAATATGAATAATTGGGAGCCGATGTCTGGCTCGTTTTCATATAATATGTGGTGATTTCTGAAATTTGTGAGGTCGTGATGCAAATTTAGATTTGGAAAGATAGTCATCTTATTGTTCATGAATTAATACTATTTTATTTAGCTTATCTGATGTCATCTACTACCTGTATTTTTTCAAAATCTATCAAATATTTGCTATTGGAACTTGAAAGACCATATTTGAAGATTTAGAGGCAATATATATTGGAAAGGTTATAGAATCTGTCAATTTATTATAATGTAAGTGATTTATCTTTATCTGCTAGCTTTGAATGGCATTCTTTTTACTAATTTTTATCTTCAATCATTTTTTATATGGCACTATTCCTCTAGAATCTATGCCTTGTGACATTTCCTTTGTAACATCAGGTGCAATTGCTACCTTTACAAAAATAACACTAAACATTTTACAATTTTCATATTGGGGACTAGTAAGATTTGCCAAGGTTTCTAAACTTTAAGACAAATTTCCATCCTTAAAATTTTTCTTATTTGAAGTTAACCCTTGTTTCGGCAGATTAGTAAGATTCTTTCTCAAAGGGGTTCTTCCTTTAATACTCCTCGAGCTATTGGACTGAAAAAATAGTTGAGCGTTCTTCTCTGGAAATGTTTCTGAATGGCGTTAATGGTCTCTCAGCTTGGTATCACTTATAGCCGAGCCTTCCTCTCCTTTGGTAGTTTAGCTTTGAGTTATTTTATCTCTAAGAGCCATTTAATTATTTCAAAATTTTTAGCATACTCCGAGGTCGTTATTATTGTTTTTTCTGAAGTATTGTAAATAAAACACAAGTTCTCTCTACCTTCTCCTGAATATTTCTACACATCTGTTCCCTCCCCTTGAATTCAATCTCCATATTTTGCAAGTTGTGTTCCATATCCTTTATCTCTTTTCCATCTTGTCTAATCCTCTCAATTTGTCTAATAAAGTGACTAGAGCATACCATCTATTTATACTTTAAAACTTCACCAAAATCTTTCTATCTCCATGTAGGACGAAGCTTTAATCCTTGGAATTTGCTGGAAAAGTTCATAGAGCACAGAGTTTGCCCACGTCATTTTCATGGGGACTAATGTTTACAAACATAAGAGTCTTTGAATCTCCTCCTGGATGAGAATGATTCATATTGGTGTCATAGGTAATTGAATTGTGATTGATACCAATAAATTAGAATTTCAAATTGATTTTGACCAAAGATTTTAACAAAAAAGAATACCTTGAAGAAAGAGAAGATGAACACAATAAACATTGTGAAATCAAGAAACAACTTAAAATTATAATTGAAAAGTTTAAATACAATAACCCAATGAATCTTGCAACAAATATGTAAGCTTAGAGTTCCTATTGTCACCAATAAAACTATCATTACTAATTTGATATAGCCAAAAAAGGAAATAAGCCAAGTAATAGAATGCAAAAGAGTTAATCAAAAAACAATATAGCAAAAATATCTTGCTCCTATTTTTTCAGAGCAACAAACCTATAAGGTACATGAATAATTTTGGTTGTAAGGGCATCTATGACATCACCAAGAGAAGATAGGGACTTATTGATATATTTTTCTTCTCTTAGTCACTCCCTATGAACATTAGTTTTTTCTATTCTTGCATTACCTGCAAGATTGACCAACCATAAATTACTTATTGTGAACTTCACATTAACTAATCTCTTCATAGTTACCATCACACTATAAATATTGTAGCAAGTTGGAACCAAGAGATTTAGAAATCTCTGACATCAATGTTCTAAGTACAATGCATCTAATGCAAGAAATGCCATTCAAACAAAAAGAAATCAAGTTATGTAGAAAAATGTAACTTAATATGTGTTGAACAAAGCCTTATTGATGTATATAAACTAGTGCGAATGTTGACTAAGTTCATTTGCATTCGTGGAGCTAACGACACTAGTAACACTTCCATTTTGCAACACCTCCCAAATCTCATTCACGTTTTGCACTTTTGCTTCTACAAGTCATAGCAATAGCTGAACCCTTTCAGCCACCTACTTTATCCAACCTTCCCACATCAAAACCATCAACATTTTGAATAAGTCATTGTATTATAGAAAAAACCTAAACTCTACAGTTGTTTTTCATGTGCTCATTATGGCTAACCATTTACACTTCAAATTGTACTATAGAAATGATAGATATAAATGCAATGCTGCCATATTTTTAAAAGAAAGTGTGAAAATGGAAAAAAATGATACTTCTTTTCATGTTGTCCTTGTTGTGTTGGGGTTGCAAGAAGATCTCGAATTTGATCATTTAAAACCTCCAATATGTTCACTGGGATATTATAACTATATTGTGTATTCCTCCAGTGTACGAAAGTTAACTCTATTATTTTCAGGGGTAGCCTCCATTATAAATGTTTTTCTAGTTCCCATTTTTCCATATGAAAAGATGCAAACATAGTACCTATCTAAAAAGGAGATAATGACTGGGGAATATCCATAAAAACATTCTCTATGCATTTACATAACAATGAATTTTAGTTTCATTCATGCCAAGAGCCAACACATACGTAGTTTAAGAAAATTAAAATATAACCCTTGATATTTAACCTTCAGGTAAAAGTCTTAGAATAATTTTTATTCAAAAGAATAAGAGCTACATATCCATGCCTTGATTATCTTCTTGAGTTAAAAAACCATCAAATTTGAATTTATTTTTTGAAGAACCATTAATATTTATAGCAAGTTCATTGTCTTGAGATTGATCAAATTCCACTACAAAAGAAGCTCCTGCTGCAATTTCTTCTTCACCCAATGGGTGATGCCTATAGAAAAACTTGATGTTTCCTGAAGATAAATAATGAAATATATATTAGAAGAAGTCAATACATGATCTTGTAATTCCTCTAACTCTAACATTGTAATTTATAATATTATCATAAAGGAAAAAAAATCCTATTCCAATTTCTTTTGCACTTAGTTGACCACACCTATACAAAAACCCGATGTTTCATGAAGGGAGTAAATGAAATATTTATTAGAAGGAGTCAATACAAAACCTTATAATGTTGTTAACTCTAACATAGTATTTCATAACACAACCGTAAAGGAAACATGCTTTCAAATCCAACAATTAACCACCTTCCAACCAACATTCTCCGCCCGCTATCTATATGATCATCCAATGATGGAAAATATTCTAATCATCTAACACATATTATTGACAATGCACGAAGGCACACAATGTCATAGAGAGGAGTTATTCCCAAAGGAATGCCTTACTACATAAAAATATCATGTACCAATTTAATATTGAGCATGGAAACAATTACGAATGTGTTTCATATTAGGTTGTAGAAAGTGTATTTTAGTGCAATCAACATGTATTTTTATTACAGTTAAATTTAAAATAATTATCTGAATTCTAAATTCATCCATATTATAATAAAAAATCTATATATGGAATTTTGTGACCCACCCATAAACCATTTCATGGTCAGTGTTTAGTATTTCAACCAAGTTCCTATCTTAAGTTTCAATTAAAAAACACAAATAGGATTGAAATAGGTTTTATTCAATTTTAAAAAACCCAAATATGATTTAAATAGGCTTTATTCAATTTAAAAAGATATTAAGATGTAAACTATAAATAACTTTTATTTGGTTTTATTTCTTTTGAGGTTATCTACAAGAGCTTATGTGTGTGTGTGTGTGTGTGTGTGTGTGTATGGAAATTTTTAGAATCCAATATGAAGCATGTCTGTAACTCTTTCTATGCTTTGAATCAAACTACCACATGGTATTTATTAATAACATATTTTCTTTAATGTTATCCATAACCAAGTTCTGGTTGAATTTTGATTTTAAGTCAAATAATATCATATCAACTTGGTTAAATTATTAATGGATTAAATTTTAGAACCTTCTTGAATCTAAATCTATGGGTTTCGCATAAGGATCATATCCTTAAAAATAAAACCTCGAAATATAGAAATCTTTATTTTTACAAAGTCTCGATTAAGCTTAATAGCTCGATGAAGACCCTGGTTTACCATGTAAATGGCTTGTTTGAGGGTTTATTAAAACCTTGATCAAGATATTTGAATTTATAATTTAAGGGCTCGATCAAGGGTTTTAAACACTTGATCGAGCTTCTCAGGTCCTAAACACCACAATTTTTCATACCCCTTCTGCAGATTTCTTTGCAAAACCATTTGTACTCCACGAGACTTAGGGTAGAATTTTCCCTTATGTGGTAGAGTTGATCATGTTGGATTACTGAAGGAATCCTTTATCCAATGACATATGAGTTTGAAAATTTCAAATTCATATAATATTTGTCATCTAATTTCATTTAAACATAATGCTTGAATTTTTTTTAGACAAATTCAAAGAGGTTGGATAGTAAAATCAATAACATAAAATATACACAACTAAAAATTTTCAAAAACTACTACTATATTCTTCAAAAAGGTACTCTTGGTTTTTCAATTTATTTAAATAGTTGATAAAACTCCCGTGAGCACATGAGATTGCAAAATGCAATTGAAATATTACTTTGCCAATTTTGAAAAATAATAAATAAT
>APFE030515532.1:12689-25579 GCA_000404065.3 Pinus taeda
CTAGGTGACTATTCTAGTTTGAAGATTCATACACATAGAATGTAGGTGAATCTTCAATAAAAATGTTGTAATTTACTATTAAAATTGGTGTTTTTTTGGTGAATGTCATCCATTCAACCATATATATGTAAAAAATAGGCATTCTTTTTCACCAATTGACGAATATGTTTTACAAAAAATGTCCAAAAAATAGCTCATTTGTGAAATTTCGCCCTAAAAGTTTCCCTAAGATTATACAACACTAAATTTTTTCGCAGAAAGCATCATTAGAACAACACAATTCTCTGCAAATTGTCTTTTTACTCCAAATCAAAATTCACAATGCTTATATGAATTTTAAGGGCTTCAATTTCAATAAAAGAGTAAAATTTTGAATTTCATTGCCACATTTAGCCCAAAAGTGTAACCCATCTTCATGCATTAACCGATATATATTAATTAACAAAAACTTAATTCCATGCTAAAACATGACATAAGAGATTCTACTTTTGTGTATATATTTTATTAATTAATAATGATCACAAAATTATTATTTATGGTTAAAAATAAAAATATTAACTTAAGTTTTTTTTAAGCTAGACGTTGCATTGATAATTCAAAAAATTACATCATATTTAAGGTACCCTCTGTCGTTATCCTTCCACTTGAGAAACTAGACTATAGATAAAAGAGTATTGATTCAAGAAAACAAAAATTGAATGGAAGAAACCATGACTTATTGAGATTATTAAAAGTAGTAGTTCTACCCCATAGATGAAGCAACTGTTAATTAAATTTAGTCCAAAAAGGGGCATTAAAATTTTGCAAGCTCAAAGAGGATTGTTTAAATAAAATTAAAAAATCTTCATATAGGGGAAGAGATTCCTTAGTTGAGCTATCATAATTATCAAGAAATTAAACATCCAAAACTATAATAAAAACCTGTGCTTCTCACGAGGACAAAGAAGAGTCCATGTCGATATGATGCTCCTTGACTATGAGTGGCGATGGAATGAAAAAATTGAGGGCTGATACCATCTCAAATTTGGCCAACCTTCCTTTAGCATCTAGTAGTATATTATTTAGCCACGGGGGCTTCACTCAATGAACCTATTGCATATCACCTGCGTTCATGACATACTAAACGATACCCCTAATTTGACTACATATTGGAAAATACCTCTAAAAATCACATTATTTAATCCCCTAAAAATATGAACCCAATACACGTTCCCAATTAAAAAACCCCTACTTTCACTAGATATTGTAGGTATCCATTTTTTCATTAACATTTTTTATACCCCTTTATAATTTTTCATTAACTTTGAGCTCCATTTTTATACCTTCCAATATAAAAACCCTTTACCCCTATATATCCCCCAATATATTATGTCTTTTTTTCCTCAATAAATATCCCCCAATATGAACCCATGTGCTATGGTATTGCTCCCATAGTGAAGCCCCTGTGTCCTTAGCTCATCTTTGAACCCGTGCATTATATTAACATAAGTTTGGTGTTTTTCCACCAAAACTTTACCAAGGAGAAGATTGAAGTGCCAATAGATGTCCATTATATGAAGGTAATGGTTCTAATGTCCACGTGAATTACCCACATATGACACCCACAAAGAAACCACTGCCATGCCATCCAAGTGTGATATTTCTAGTATTTCTAAGCAAATGTCCTCTTCAAGGTCTCAAATTTCCTTTCAATTATCTAGCAGAGTATGCATCTAGTATCTTCATGCTAAGGATTCATTATGAAACGACACCATGTAATCACCAACCTTGTCTTGAACCCCACCTCCTCTATGATAGCATGTTCATTGTCGCATCACAACTATGAGAGGCACCAAAACACATGTTAAATTGAGTTAGTGTAGAGTAAAGAAATGGAGGAGATGTTGGTAGATGAATACAATAAAATTATCTTGCTAGGAGGGTGAGACATCAATGGTGGTTTCTACAATACCCTTTCCTTTGGTAAAATATTTTTCCACCATATTTGGAGATAAATATACCAGAGAGAAGTCAATAAACAATGCTTGAGACATAGAGCCTTGGTTGAAGGTCATAGGAAACATTGGGAGCAGAATAATAATGTATTGTAGGAGTTGCAGTAGGGCTAAAAGGTTGTCAAAAAGGAATATCATAATAAAAAAAGGTTTGGATGTTGTGTCTAGGCCAAGAGGAAAACATTCCAAGTGTGATCCACCACCTTCCTTGTTAGGTAAGACACATTAAATACTAACATATGTGGTTGCACATGGAGGATTGGGGGTGGAAGGAGCCCCCACATTATCATCATGTACCTCCATTAAAATATTGTTAACACTCACATAAAGGTAAAATATGAATCTTAACTCATTTAAAATTTGTATTTTAAAATAATTTAATAGGTTAGTTTTTGTGGTTGAGAATTATAACTAAGAAGAATGACTGCGTAGCAACTAGTCCTTGCAAAGCACATAGAATGGGTCTAGTGTCTAAATGTGGCTTGCTCGCTTGTGGGGGCGAAAAGATGGGTTTCAGCGCTGAACTAGTCATAATGTGACTAGCTAGATATAAAGAACGATAAGCAGACAGCCAACTGAACACCATGCTTAAACCAGCTGATCTAGCACCAGTTTGATATCATCCAGTCAATACAAACCACAGCTTGCAACAGAGAATAGGTAATCGCAAGCATAGCAGTTAGCCTTCATGAAAATATTTTCAACTGTTGATAAGCTATATTATTTGTTCTTTCAACTGAACTGAACTAAACTAAAATGGTATTTTATAGTCCAAAATTCATATTCAAACTTATCTCAGTCATGAGTGAAAATTATTTGGGCAAACACAAAGAAACAACGTAAATATGCATGCATTATATCCAATCCTCTGTTCAATAGAATGAAAAATTGGAAAAGGGGATATCTTGTTGAGGAGAAATAAGCTTAGCACCATACAATTGCTGATGGAAAATAGACATTCGACAGAATATTAAGTTTACCTAAATGCCAACCAAAACATACAAGTGTCTTACCACAGGAACAACAGGGTATAAGCGCAAGGTCTCCGATAAAGCTGCATGAAGGTAGTGCATCCTATCCAATACTCTATGTGTCAAGCTTTCAGAAAACATAGTTAAAGATTCTTCCATGGACACACATTCATTAACATTGATCAGGTCATGAACTTCTTCAAGAATCCGTTTTTCAACATGTGGGCTCTTGCAAAGCGAGTGAAATAACCAACCAAGGGTAACCACAACCGTATCCCGCCCAACTATAATGAAATTCAGAACAATACCGTGTAGGTACCTATCAGAGTCGTTCTCTGGAATCTTTTCAGTTGATGAAATAAAGCGAGACAGTAAGTCTGGTTTTTCCTATAAATATTTTTGAAGCCAGAGATAGAGAAACAGAGTCATGAGTACCAGCATTAGCACACAGTGAATATGTAGAAAAGTAAAATCAAGCATTCACTTGTGAGATTTGGTTCAATTCAAGATTAGAGCTGGGGAGGGTATTCTCTTACATTGTTATTTTGCAAAAATATGTCATGTCTTCTGCTCTGAATAAGCTTGTAGACAAAATCATCCACCCTTTTCATGCTTTTCTTGAAGGTAGCCTCAGACCAAATGTTGAAATATATTTTTAGTTTCCAAGTAGTGTCAAAATAACGCCACAATAGCATAGTATTTGTAGTCTCAAAATCCTTTGCGAAAGATGCCTCCACTCAAGAGTTAGAATTTGTTAAGCTTTCCATAAGAGGATGTTGAAACTAGTGCTATAACAACTCGCAACAGAGGAATAAACAATGATGGAATGACACAGTAGGATTAGGAATATGTTGTCTGAAATTTTCACTGCAAATGAAGCTGTCGTAGCCTCTGCCTGAACTCTTCACTGTGTGTTCTGCTTTTCTAACTCAGATTTCCCTAGCCTCAGTTCCAAATCTTGATTCCGCTTTCGTATCGACCTTGATCTGTTCATGATGGCCCACAGCAGAGGATGTAACTTGAAAAGAAAAGAGGTGAACATCAACAAAATTTTAAGAAGATTATAGTTTATTGCACTCAGAAAAGCTAGATTCTGTTACAACCTAGTAAGATCTCAGACAGGATTATGCCCAATTTTAGAGTTAAAAAGTATCTATGCTAATTATATTTGTGAAGATATACAACCTGGTGTGAATGGTACATGCTCATCAGATGTTTCTGGCATGAGAGAACTGATGAAGTCATCAACATATCCTCTGTAAGTATGCAAAGAAGCTACCTTTCCCAGAATTCCTACACAAAAAAATTATCATAGATTTGGTACTATTATTGAGACAAGGAGTAAATCTTCGTATAACATCATCATGGAACATATTAATACTACTGTATAAGCCATAACAAGCAAAACTATCCATTGTATTCTGGGGAAATTATTGAAAGCCAATGAAGGTCTTCTAGTTTACCTGGATCTTTGTCTTGAGGCATAGCAGTTAAGACACGGATAGTTATGTTGCAGGATATTCTAGAACATATACAAAGAGAATTCTGCATTGAAATCATCCTTCTTGACATACGTGTATGGTTGCCACTAAAGCATGGTGAACGGTTCAGTTGGCTGTCTGCTTATCGTTCTTTATATCTCGCTAGTCACATTATGACTAGTTCAGCGCTGAAACCCAGCTTTTCGCCCCCACAAGCGAGCAAGCCACATCTAGACACTATACCCATTCTATGTGCTTTGTAGGGACTAGCTGCTACGCAGCCGTTCTTGTTTTATTTTGAATCCATTTGGAAGGATATCGTTAGAAACTACATACTTCCCATTCTGCAAAATGTTTTCAGCTGTTGATAAGCTATATTATTTGTTCTTTCAACTGAACTGAACTAAGCTAAAATGGTATTTTATAGTCCAAAATTCATATCAAACTTATCTCAGTCATGAGTGAAAATTATTTGGGCAAACATAAAGAAACAACGTAAATATGCATGCATTATATCCAATCCTCTGTTCAATAGAATGAAAAATTGGAAAAGGGGATATCTTGTTGAGGAGAAACAAGCTTAGCACCATACAATTGCTGATGGAAAATAGACATTCGACAGAATATTAAGTTTACCTAAACGCCAACCAAAACATACAAGTGCCTTACCACAGGAACGACAGGGTATAAGTGCAAGGTCTCCGATAAAGCTGCATGAAGGTAGTGCATCCTATCCAATACTCTATGTGTCAAGCTTTCAGAAAACATAGTTACAGATTCTTCCATGGACACACATTCATTGACCTTGATCAGGTCATGAACTTCTTCAAGAATCCATTTTTCAACATGTGGGCTCCTGCAAAGCGAGTGGAAGAACCAACCAAGGGTAACTGCAACTGTGTCCCACCCAACTCTAATGAAATTCAGAACAATATCGCACAGGTACATGTCAGAGTCGTTCTCTGGAATCTTCTCAGTTGATGAAATAAAGCAAGACAGTAAGTCTTGTTTTTCCTATAAATATTTTTGAAGCCAGAGACGGAGAAACAGAGTCATGAGTACCATATTAGCACAGAGTGAATAATGTCAGCTTATTATAGTGCCAACATTATTTCAAGCCTTTTCACATAAAAAAACCAGTTAAAATCTAAACTTAATAATAATAATAATGGTAGTTCAGCAACCATGATTCATAGCATCTGTACCCAACACTTTGCAAAGAAGAGCATGCCACTTGAACAGGGCTGCAAAGAATAATTTCTCCTGTTCCTTTGCATTATATCCTGCAATTTCATTAGAAAGCTCAGGATAGTGTAGGGACAAGAACTACAGACATAAATGCACATGTAGTAAAAATCCATGTTTGCTACTTGAAAACAAATAAAAGAAAGCCTTAACCACCATCAGAAGAAATACCTGATTGGTGGAGTAAGGGGCTGTAGGCAGTGCCTTCAGACAACCATAACAAGGAGATTCAAAAGAAGAAACCATGGAGTAGAGATAGGTTGTCAAGGAAACATGATGACAGCCGAGAACTTAGCACTAAGGACCATGTGATGAAGTTTATCAGGCATTCCAGGAGCTTCGCAAAAACACTTGAATCTACCAATATCCTCCAAGAGATCACTTAACTTTTAAGGCAACCTTAAGCACAAAACATCATTTGAATCTCCTATGTCCATAGAGTTTTACCTTTCAAGAAATAACCAGGAATCTTGACACCTACATAAAATGAAAGCTTAGGATAGTGCAGGGACAAGAACTACAAACATACATGCACATGTAGTAAAAATCCATGTGTGCTACTTGAAAAGAAAGAAAAAAACTACCCTTGATAATTTCTTCTTTCACTGAAGACTGTCCTACATTTTAGCAAAAAGGTAAAATACACTCTCTTAGCCCCTAGAATTTCTTCTCTCATTAAAGCTTGTCAAACATTGTAGCACACAACTATCTCTTTGGATGCACAAATTAAAATTTGGTCGTAAAACAGAATTTGTTGCGAACTATGTCATCAACCAATAACATTATTGTCTAAACTTGCTAAATGATCATATAAGATAATAAAAATGATTTAGTGATAAATAACATGCATAAATCATTCCAACATCGTGAACAAGAAATAGTTTCAGCTTCCAGCCCAACAACCGGCTAGCGAGGGCCTAATGGCAGCACGAGGTCAGATTCACAGCTTATAAGCCCAACCTAGCGAGGATCCAGTCTAATAACAGCACGAGAGGTCCGAGATCTCTACTTGTAATAGAACATTATCAGCTTACCAGAAATTTGGGAGGCTGGGTTCATAAAAGAAATTATATTATATTAAATTTTAGCTACAGTTTCCATCCCTCATTTTATGACAGAAAACAGAAATTAATTGTAAAACAAGTAATATTGAAACTAGAAAAGATACAAGTCTAAAAATAAGGTCTCCGGATCTGTAAATTAATAGGATGCATTCAAGCATTTCAATGAAAATGACAATAAACATGCATGCATCTGAATATTACATTTAGAAAGAGTGAATGCATACCTGTGTGGACTACAGAGGATCTACTGCAATATCCTTGTCCCCACACTGCAATCTCACAATATTCTACCATTGTTTCTCTGATAGCTCTAACACTAAGAACTTCAAACCAACTCTACAACAATAAGAATAAGTTGAAAGCTAAGGTTCACAAAGTCATTAACGTGCTTGAAAAAATAAAAATAAAAAGACGTCTATGGACCATGTGGGCCCTCCCATGAGCGGCACATGCCTCACCTCCTCCATAACATAACATGCAGGGCGTAAACCATGCTACTTAACATCGTATGATGGTAATATGTCTGCTAATATGTCAATACAGGAGACATCACGATAATCGAACAACCCATTGCAGGTGCACCAGTTTCAACTTCATGGCCTTCGAGCCTTAAAGATCTACCTAGCGGAGTAGGTAACCCATGGCTACCAACGTGCTCGTCATGCAGCAAAGTGCTTCCCTCTTTGCACTTTCCTTTCTTGCTTCCATGGTCAATCCCTCCACCAAAGTTAGTCTTCTCTATTTCTCTCATAAAGAGACACTTAAATCTCGCTTCCAATCCACAATTCATTCATCATTTGCCATAGAATTGTTTGACAATTCTCATAAACTTTGCTTCACATTCCTATTCAAAATTCAGAGGGCAGATAAGACTGGAACAGGTTAATTCAACACTATTTTGATTTGGGTTTTCGTGTTTTCTTGGGTGTGAGATCACAGGGAAGAGAGATCCATGTGTTGTGGAATGATATCAGTGGAAGGCGAAGTAGAAGAAATCGTTGTCTCGCCGAGGTCCATATCACGATGGAGACATGGCAAGGGTTCGAATCCTTATTTTACCAAAGGGCTTGACAAGTTCGAAAAATGTGTATGCCCAACTCTATGACAGAAGAAAATATATCTCAGACAAAACTGGTGTGCCAGAGGCCCTGATAAGATTCTCTTATTGGAATAAGGAATGGGTTCCTGTTGTGGTAAAACCCACAGAGGGAATCCCGAAGAAAAACAGTGGCTGGGGCACTGCCGAGATTTCGATCCTGAGACCTGTGGAGAATAATAATAATAGGGAGAAGAAGCAGAGGGATTTCGAGATAAAAGATGAGTTGTCGGTTCTCATGGCTTCTCCGAGGGCAGTGAAGCCCAAAAACGCAGATCCTTAGCATAAGCATGATCGTGTTCAGTTTAAAGCTAAAAAAAATGGAAGGGTTGTGGCCATTGATTATCGACCCACTAGACCTGCAACAGTGGTGCAAGGATCATATAGGAGAAGGAGGCAGACCATGGCCTATGAGACCAGTTTGAATGCAACTGTTATTATAATTGCACTATTTTGTTTGGGTTCACACATGCCAGTTGAAACGCAAAATTAAGGAGAAAGATCGAACCTGTAACAACCACATTCTGGTATTTTAGGTTGGAGGACATAGTCAAGTATAAGCTTAGAGCTCACATACCACATCATGCAGTGGTGGCTAGCTCTTGGCGCAGAGCCATTCACACAGTGGTCGCTCCCGGTACAGATCCATTCATGCAGATGGTAGCTGTGGTGGTGCTTCTGCTACTTGTGTTGCTGATGCCCTCCTATCTGGATTTGAAGGCAGTAGAAGCAGCAACACTCACGAACTGCCGAACGAGGAGTTTACTACGCAAGCAGCACCAGCAACGATTATCTCGATTAACCCGAGCTCTCCTCTCGATAATGGAGACTCCAAACTGCATTGCGGTCTTGAATTCCCCGGCCTGGTGAAGATAAACACAGCCACAGCCAGCAAAACACCCGCAGCACGACCAGCTACCAGCTACAGCACCTGCATACCTGCATGTAAAACACTTGCCAAAATGAGCAAATATGCTAAAACCCTCAAACCTGCTAATATGGTGAAACAGATTCAACGAAATTCAAACTAATACTAACATTAATAGGAACAAGTCCTTGACCGCAGGGACTAATAAACAGGTCAAAAGCAAATTAAACTATGGTCCAGCCTCTTCCGCCTCGGGAAGAGGCCAAATAAGATGGCCCTTTTGAAAACTTTGGTTACCCATTTGGTTACCCAGTGATTTGCATTTGCAAACTTTGCATAGCAGTTAAGATTAATGCTATCTAAGGGCATTTGTATTACTATAGTCCCTGGCCATTGCTAGATAGCATAGACTAATAAGTGTTATTATATTGAATATGCCCCTAATGAGAAATTCTCACATTGATTTGCAAGAGGCTATTTGTAATTTATTAATATATATAGATTAGAGAGTTTGAATAGCTATCTCTCCAACTAATATATCTGAGAAACATGTTGAATATGTTCATAGAAAGAATAAGCATCGAAAATCTAGTTGTTCTACTTGGTGAGTTACGGGCATCCTAAGTTGATGACCGTTTTGCATTTATTATTAATGATTTTCCACCCAATTATTTTATATGGATTTAATAATCTTTGTAATGTTATTTAATGTATTTCCTAAATTTCATGCAACATTCATGTCTTGAAACCAAATAATTTGGCAATTGGTAATAAACTCCTAGGTGGTACAATAACAATTTTTCGTTTTCTTATCTTTCATAAATTTATGTATTATTTGAAACAAAATTAATTATTTGCATTTGCTAATAAATTGATCCTTTCCGAGTTCTTGAAAAATTTAATTGAGTCTAGATTTATGAAATAGAAAATAGATCAAATATTTACATATTTGAAAGGTAAAGATTATTATTAACGAGGAATTGAGTTATATATATGTGTTTTTTTTGTGAAATTATAATTTTTTGTTCTTTAAATTTACATTTTGAATATATAAATGGATTCAATCTTTCAAAAATTATTATTAATAAGGAATTGAGATATATATATGTGTGTTTTTTGAGAGATTATAATTTTTTGTTATTTAAATTTACATTTTGAATATATAAATGGATTCAAAATATTGATAAACTATCAAGACACTCAAATTGTGTAGACTATATAGCTCAAACCTACAAATCCATACTAAATTTTAAACAAAATTGATTGGGAAGGATGACTAACAACAATTTAAAATCTAGAAGAGATAGGCTACTGGTGTATTAATTATTTATATCTAGGAAATGATATAATTAAATTTGATTTTATTTATAATAATAGTTACATATTCTACCTTATTAATGGGAAAATGAATATGTTTTGGGTTTATATCTGGTTTTTGAGAGGAATGTTTGTTATCTTCTTCACCCATGTTCAATTCCCACAATTGACACGATAAGTTAGATTCCCAAAATTCCATGGGATGACACTAAAAAGATTGAAAATGAAAAAGTTTATTTTCCAAAATATTTATGATACTAATGTTTTTCAAACTAGAATTAAAGGACAAACATTCTAAATAATATTTTACCTATAAATTATATAAATAAAATATATATAATAATATATATATATTATATAATAAATTCATAAACATATAATTATATATATAAATATATGAAAAAAATAATTATAATAATTAAATGAGTCTATCCTAAGTTTTAGGCAGTTTAATGTGATCTCTTTTATATATATGTTTCCATACTTCTATCCTATTAACATTTAAATAAATATATATATTATTTTAATTAATTTTAAAACTATTAAATTTTATTCTCAAGGTGTAAAACAACCCGAGGCCTGTTTAGGTTTGATTGATATGACAAAGCATTTATTGGTTTGGGATGTTGGGTTGTATCCTACACGCCCTCACACACTTATTCACTGTGATAACATGAAGTGTTGCATATCAAGGGAGATCCACGACATGAAGGTTGGTAACCATCGATGCATACATGAGGTGGGAGTGGAGGTGGAGTTAAGACTGTATGTCCAGGGTATAAACTCAGATCCTTGGGTTCTTAGGGAGCATGAGTTTGATGTTTACATATTTGTCATGCTAAGAACGCGAGAGGTATACACAACTATTGCCTATCTCAGTTCGAGGTTAGCATATAAAGTCTGGTATGTTATAATGCTATCTCTATATCCTGGGTTGGGGGTTACTACTCGTGACAAGCCTCACATCCAGGGGGGAAAGGAAACAATGGCTAAATTAGAAGTTTCTATGACTAGCAATATTGTCATTCTTGATTATGTAATGTCGATTTCTATCATTTCTGGAAACATTATTTCTCGCATGGCCATGTTTAATGGTTTCTAGTTTTTCCTCATGATCTTTTCTCTACATGTTGAAAATTGTGTTCCCCGTTTTAAGCTTGAATTGTTTAGGAAAACCCTGTGGATGGTAAGGGTTGTGGTAAATTATCAGGGCTGAGTCTATAGACTCAAGGCTCGGGGGTGCATGTGGCCCATCGTTTTTGTTCAGGTGGTACCTCCCACTCCTAGAGGGTTACTGTTTATGGCTCCTTGACAGCTTAGGTGGTGGAATTATGAAGGGATGTAGTGCTATTAAGATTCATTTGTTTTTCTGGTCATACACTAAATTAATGCTTGTCTTTTGGGTGGTTCTCTATACAAATCATATTGCACGTTTGCCTACATTGTATCCACTTTCAGCCTCTAGACATTGGGTAGGTTTACGAGCATGGGAAGGTGGGAGAAGGGTGAATAAAGGGGGCCTTGCCTTCGAAGATATGTTGAAGTCTTAGCCTCATGATGGAGCCTTAGGTTGAGGTAGAAGGGGCCTCAGACACTAGGAAGGGAAAGGAAAAGAAGTTGGTTCGTCTTTCGGTCGGACTGCACGACAGAGCACTGTGAAGGGACCCCGCCATAGATGAAACAATTGATTAGGACGTGGAAGGCATAGTGAAAGCTGAGCTTGAACCGCTAGCCGAAGATTGGGGGCGAGCTAATCATAGACCTTGGGTACACTCGCAGTCATCTCACCCTGTTTATACATTCCATCCATCTCTACTAGTTAATGAAATGCATAGTGGCCAAAGCAATGGATTCGACCATCAACACATCAGTACAAAGTGAAGTCGAGTCGGGCCTCCAAGACATTCGGAAAGAGCTTCAGCTTACTCAATTTTAGTTGCAAAATTAGAACACTTGCCTCGACCGTACTGAGCAGCATATATCATGTCTGCCGTAATCTGAATTGCTAAAGATCATGCTCTAGTGGAGTTGTCAGATAATTAGTTGGTTGAAGTTATGCTTGTTAATATTGGCTTAATTTTGGTTGTATATATCAAGTAGCATTTATATTTTCAGTGTTATGCTTATTAGTTGGTTTCGAGACTATCAACTTTATAAGACTTGGTTAAATAGACTTAAACTATTCATGTTTTGGATGATTTATAATGTGATGTGCTAACCAACATACTTAATTTCGAAATTAAACAAGTTGAACCATATCACATACGATAAAAGATAGTTACATTAATATATGTCGAAATATTTCATTGATAGGATTGATAGTAAAGTACATTCACGAGAACATACATATACACAATGTATTTGGGAGTTATATGAAAATTCCAGTATGACAGAAATTCTATTTATATCCAAATTCTATTCTCAGAAATCATGCGTCCGAATATGTGCGTTGATTTGCAAATTAAGGTACATTTCAAGGTCCGCCATTATATCGTCCACATTATCCTTCGGGGATGAGAATAGGATTAACGTTGGTTGAGTTGATAATGTGAAAAATTAAAATGAAAATGAAGAAAGACTATAAATGTGTGTGCCCCCATTACGTTATGATATGACATAGGCAACCTGTTTGTTTAACAAATATTTCCGTTTCATATTTGGTTGTTTCTGCTTCAAGACTTGCGACTTCGTATTAGTGTAGTCATCATTTTATTGGAGGCCGTTCATTGAATTTTCATGAAATTGTTGTCTCACAATAAGTTATGGGATGTTTAAGGTCCCAGTTGTTTAAAATATAAATAAATTACGTTTTAAATAGAAAATGTTGTATACAAAAAATATTCCATTAGAGTTA
>APFE030515532.1:25711-39884 GCA_000404065.3 Pinus taeda
AATACGGTAGAAATTCCCGTAAAAAATTTAAATATGTCAAGAATTGGTTGGCCATTTTCCACGGTTTATCTTGCAGTTTTAATTGATATATAATTAAAGGGAATAGGTTATTGGTATGCGTCTCTAAACAAAAAAGGGAAGAATGCAAAAAGAAAAACATGTTCTTAACACGTAAATACTAGTGAACGCTATGGGCTCTTGGATTTTCGGGTTATTCTCGTAAAGTTATTCTGCTTCAAATAGTTTTTGGGTTGGGTTTTCGCGAGTGGAAGATTGCGTAGTGTTAATGGTGGTCAATGGTCTCACGAGTCTCGAATCATTGCACTTGCATTTAACATGGAGAAGCTTCAGTCGCTAGAGAGTCAGCACTTTGAAAGATAAGTAACGAAGCCTTGATTTGAAAAACAAAGTGTGTTTATTCACTCGTCTTTGAAATGATTGTGTTTATTTTTGCACACGTAAATTAGTTATTTTATTCGGAAAAGAACACATGTTTAGATGCATAGAAAACAATAGTTAGTTGCATTTTAATTTTTTGGAAAAAGGAACGACATTCTTATATATAACAGAAATAGTTAGATTTTTCTTAAAGATAAATATGTGTTATTTACACTAAAGAAGGGTTATTATGATAAGCTTTTGCATGTTAAAAAATAATAACCAAATTTGATAGGTTATTTTTGGAGAAGAAAAACCTTTGTTTGTATGTTTTAATTGTGTTAAAGTTAAGGATATTTTTTGATACAAGCATGGTAAAAGTAAAAATGATTATATTGTTCTTCCGTGAAAGAATGCACATAATTATCATAAAACTGATTATATTAGTCTTTTGTAAAACAATGCATATAGTTATTATTTACAGAAACTATTAGCCATGTTATTTTAGAAACACTACATGGTCAAAGATAAATTAGGTGTACTAATTGTTTGAAAAAACAAATGAATTCTTGTGCATTAAACAATAACAACAAGGAGTATTTTCTTGGAAATGTAGGTTTTAACCCTCTACACAAATTACCTAGAAACAAATTATTAAAAACATAAAATATACAATGACTCGAATATAAAACAAATATACACAAATATTTTCCCATCAATCCCGAAACGAGGACTACTAGATTGATTTTTCATTATGATCATTTCAATGTTATTATATATATATATATTATATATATATATTGAAACATTAATAAACCCCCTCCATTAACCCGAAACTAGAACATAACCGCAGTTCCCTTGACTAGATCTACAAAATACCATGGGAAGAAAACCATCATCCCCAAAACCATGTGCAAAACCCATGCAGAAAACCATGGGTAGGTCAGCCCACTATGTTTTGGGTTCGCCATCCATCCTTGAGGACAAATAAATTCTCGAGGAGTTGCCTCAGGCCCTGTGCAGGGGGCTACCACCCCCCTATAAACCCCCTGACACGGGGCCTAGCCCCCCACCGCATGACCCCCTTACTATGCTCGGTACAACGAACATGGGGAACTATCTCCCACCCACCATGCAATTGGTCATGGAAATAATATAACACACACCCAACACTCTCTCACTTGTTGTTTTTTTTTTTCACACAAGAGGTCACAAAAGAGCTTAGTCATTGGTCCAACCCTGCAATGCTCATTGTTTCTCTAGATTGAGAAAACTTCTCAGTGCTCATAGACTTTTTCAATGCATCTGCAACATTTTTCAAATTGTCCACCTTAACCTACAAGACATTTTGTCCTCAACCATATCCCTCACGAAGTGATAACTGAACATCAATGCTCTTTGTCTTCGAATGATAAGTAGGGTGCTTTGTCAAAAAAAATTACACTTTGATTGTCACGATCTATCCTTATATCTCATTGTACTAACCCCATACTTGAAAAGGATCTCTCCAACCAAACTACTTTCTTGCTTGCATGAGTGGTTATCATGTATTTTGCCTCTGTAATTAGAAGTGCCACTACAAAATATCTCTTGCTCATCAACCTGACTACTCCTCCAAATAGGTTAATCACATACTTACTTGTTGATCTTCTCTCATCTAGATCTCCAGCCCACTCTGCATCAATAATGCCATGAATGTCCAAAACTCTATCCAATCCTGGTCTTCATTGGTAGTGCATGTGACTAATCATAGAAATAATATAACACACTCGCAACAAGAAACTTGCTTATGAATCATGTGCATATAGGAAAGAACCTTTGTTGGTTCTCAAAATATATTGTGTTTGTATGTGTAAAAGGAATGTTGATTGTGTTAAAAGAACATGTGTTTCATGCACAAAAATATATAAGATGTCATGGTATTTTTCATAAAGAATGCATGCAAGATTTTCTTGAGAGAATATAATGAATCTGAGTTATTTTATTAAAAATAATTGCATGGAATTATGTCTGGTAAGTTAAACTATTAATTCCTTTGAAGTTATTCACATTATTCCTATGCATTAGATTCCTAATGGGAACCATTAGATCTTTAAAAAAGAATGTGTGCTTATTTTATTATATTTTCCTGGTGAGAAATATGCAAAAAAAATTATTAAGTTTTGGCATTTCATGAGAGGAAATACGTTCTTTGCATGCACTAAAATAGAACTATTATTCTAGATATTTGTTGAGAGGAAGTGAATTATTTGTGTGTGCAAAATAGAACTACTATGCTTAATATTTCTTGAGAGGAAATAAGTTATATCCATGCACAAAATAAAAATACTATATTTGATATTTATTCAAAACAAATATGTTATTTGTTTACAAGGAAAAAAGAAATATTGTGTTTAATATCTTAAAGAAATATGGTCTTTGCATCCATGAAAATGACATCTTTGATATTCGATTCTTTGAAAAGAAATATGCATGCAAAAACTATAATTATTGTGTTAGACATTTTGAAGAGAAACAATAATTTGCTTGGAGAAAATAATAATTACTATGTTAGACCTTGGAAAGGAAAATAAGTAATTGCATTCAATAAATGCATTAGATTTCCTTTGGAAAAATACATATTTCTGCACACAATAAATAATAACTAACACATTAGTTTTATTTTAGAATAAAGCATGTATTTTTCTATACATTAAAATTTATAAATATCTCTATCCTGTAAAATATGGTTTTGGAAAAGGGACCTGCACTTGCATGCATGATAATAGTATCTATTATGTTAGATTTCCCATAAAAGGGGACATGCATTTGTTGAAAATAGCAACAAGAAATGCTAAAAAAAGAAATGCTATAAATAGAATTTCATGTACGAGTGTTGAAAATAGCAACAAGGAATGATAAAATAGAAATGTTAAAAACAACATTGCTATAAATATAATTTCAAGATAGATTCCAATTTTAATTAGTCCTTGAATTAAAATTGAGAATTAAAATTCGAATTAGTCTCACTAGCTATTTGAATATTAATTAATTCATCTTGAATTAATTAGTTGGAGAAAATCAAACATGAAGTCTTTGTGAAGACATGCAACAGTTATCCCTTAATTAAGGAGATAAGGATGAGTTGTATTGGAGTTGTAATTAGTTAGCTTAGTTAACTGAGTTGAGTCTAGTTAGATTAGTTCAAATAGTTTGTTGAACTAATTGTGAGTCCAGTCAGTTAATGCATGCATTAAGGAGATAAGGATGAGTTGTATTTGAGTTGTAATTAGTTAGCTTAGTTAATTGAGTTGAGTCTAGTTAGATTAGTCCAAATAGTTTGTTGAACTAAGTGTGAGTTCAGTCAGTTAATGAATGCATGCATGCAACTAGTGTTCTCCAGATAATGGAATATTCTCTCATAAATAACTCATGCATGTCAGTTCAAACAAAGACCTAGTTGAGATTAAAGGAAGGGATAACGCACTATTAGTTGGAGAAATTTTCCTATAAAGGAAACTCATCTGTGCAAAAGGAATTATCTCCTTCAGGATTGCATAGTTACTTTTGGGTTTTATGAGTGTGTGATGAGGCCAATTCACACAAGTGGCAACATTAGACCCCAAGAGAAACTATGCGAGGAAATAGGAGGTTTGGAAGACTGAGGGAAGGCATATGTTGTGTCTATTCGGTTTGTGAGTTGTATTGTTGGATTGTAGTGAGAGCAAGATAGCTTGTGAGTTGATGCTTTGCATAATTTGAACATATTTCCACTTGTATGATAATACAGAGATCAGGGTTTTTAGCTGAGGCTTTCCCTAGAGTATTCTTCTGTGTTTCATGTGTATGATTTCTTCTTCTATGTTATATGTGTTCTGATTGATCTAGCTCAAATTGATTAAGCTTCCTCAAAGTTTGATTGTAGAAGTAAATCTAGTATTTTGCATTAGTATATTGCATTATCAAGTGATCTACGGTGGGAATTTCTACAACATTTACATGCATAATAATAATAATAATAACAATATCTATTATATTGAAAAGATTACTTACTTACATGCACAAAAAAAAAGTTGAGTGACTAACTTTATTTTAATAAGTTTTATCTAATTACATGCACAAAAGTCAAAGTTTAGATGCTAGTGTCGTTAAATGTAGAAAGATGGTTATAATGGTTTCCCTTTCAAAAATAACGTGCATATGTGTGAGGAATATCATAGTAATGTGCTATTTATTTTGAAATGATTTGATAATTATTTCCTTATAACTAATGCATGAGCAATGTTCTTAGAAGAAACATGTTGTGATATTTTATTTACATTTCATGAATGCATGTGAATAGATGTTGAAGAATGACTATTAAAGATTGATTAGTACTTTATGTAATCATGATATAAAAATTTGCTGATCAAAACAATGGCAGGAAATGATGGTGACTTATGCAAAAGATAGATAATGTCTAACATTATAGTAGGTAAAGAATTGATGGACCATGCAGATAAGTGCAAGTTGTAAGATGGTCGATTGGTGAAGCAACTAGGACATAGAGATATAAAGAATGAAGATTTGTGGGTAAATGATATAATGATGATTGTAAGAGATTTTAGCTATACATGTTATATTTAAATGATTTTTCCTTGTAATATTTTATGACATTAGTTAAGGGATGGACTCCCTTATAAGCCATCGGGGGAGGGGTGAACACCCTTATGAGTATTTAATAATAAAAAAATGTTTGCTAGTTTTCATCGTACAAAGTTGTGAGAGTATATCAATGTTTAATGATGTGATTTCTTATTGTGTTCGTTTGATGATGTTGATTTCTTTCATGTTGTCATGTTTATAATATCAAATATGTGATTCACTAATCTTGTTAAATGAAACATGAAAATGATGCAAAGTTACATCTATGTTAATATGCTACAACAGTAACTGTTAATGATTATTTAACTTACTATTGTTTCACTAAAGTTACTCTATGTAATGATGAAGATTCTATCTAATGGTTAATGACGAATCTGGAATAGTAATTTAGATTATTATTGGTGGGTAAATTTTGTGAAAATTTCTAAGTCCATGCATTTTCGTGCAAGGTTACCAGGGTATGTTACAAGTGTATCAGTTCCAGCACTGGTACCTTTTGGGAATTTTTAATTAGAAAAGAAATTGAGGTACGGAACTAGTAGACATCATCCCATGTATGAGTCTAACAATCGACATATCGATAGATGTAGTAGATTACTTTTGACATGAGATGCATGATTCATGTTTATAATTGCATTTAAGAGTAGTAAGTAATAAAGTTTGATGCAAAACTCTATTCATGACATTAGAATCCCGATGATGATAAAAGATAATAAAACCTCTGTTACACCTATAAACAATCATGAACACTCACTAATGAAAGTGAGAATCAACTACAAACCTTTGCAAATATGAAAATATTAATGATAAATTTAATGAAGATGACTAAAGTTACAATGCACTACTTATAATGAGTGAATGCATGAATGTAAAATAACAAAAATGTCCTTGAAGATGACGATAGGGTGTTTTTAAAAGGACATTGAAAGAACCCATTTAGATGTTAAAAATAAACAATGAGTTGAGTAGTGAGAGTTAACTATAATAGCTAGTTGTTGATTGAGTCTTGTCATGGCTACATTAACATGGTTGGTAGAATTGATTAGTTAGTGTTGCATGAATAGATATTAAAACTTACATCCATGAATTGATTTTGATTTAATATTATTGCAAGTTATAAACAAGTGATTATGGTAGTTACTTGATGTGCTATTCTATTGGAAATAATATATTTTGGGAGTTATAAATGTTTGGATGTCTACCCTAATTGTTATTGACATTTACATATTAATGAATATTTGTATATACTTTTATGCATAATGGTATTTTATGCATGAAACTAAAATGATTACGAAAGTAAAAAATTGTTTAAGCAACACATAATTATGACTAATGTTGTTGATGGGGATTAAGTAGGGGTTGCTTAATGACAACATGGGAATGTGTCAAGGTAAAATGTTGCAATATGAATTGCAACTGTAAATGAGAAAGTATAATGTTATGATATGCATGATCATGTTATTTGGAAAATCAGAATATATACCACATGTATGTGAGTTATGTTTCCTATCAATCTAGATATTATGGATTCATGCTCGGGGTCAAGTATGAATGCACAATGTACAAAAATGTTTCTTTTATTTTAATGATAATATGCATATGGTTCTTTATGTAAATTATTATGGGAAAACATGCTAAAAGATAATTTCACATGCCAAATAGTTGTGAAAGTCTAGGAGGCCTTGGGTTGATGGAAATTTCTTACCTAGATGGGTTGATGGTGGCCACTTGCTCGAATTTCCTCTCCCTAGAGATAGGTGATCTCAGTGAGGGAAAAGATTTGCCTAAGGTGGTGAAGAGAGGAAAATTCCTCAAGAAATTTTGTAGATTTTAGAGCTTGTTGGAGGAGGCCCAAAATTCCTCATAGAGAGAATACTGTTAGAGGAATAGTGTTAGGGTCCAACTCTAACCCATTTATTTATGTAATAAGACCAATAGGTCAAGTCAGAGTCATATTTAGTTAGAAAGCTATTAAAGGTTGCATTAATAATTGTAAGTGGTTGATTGAAATGAGAGAAATAGGACCACATTTAGTTGTAAGCGGGCCATAGTTAATAAATGAAGTGATTAACTTGTGTTATACAAGGGACCACTAGTAGTTAGTAAGGGGAATATAGTCGAATCTTATGTAATCGAGCTCTGCTTTGGTGGAGGTTGCCCCCTCGAAGAGGCAAGTGAACATTGAATCTGATTCTGAATAATAAACTACTTTATAGTTTTTCTCATTTCATGTGATAATTTTGTGTTCTCCAGTATATTTCTTTGTATTTATAGTATTTTAGATTTCTCACAAGTCAAGAGCATAACAAGTGGTATTAGAGAACTTTTGAGGGCCAGTTGTACCTCCAATGTTCACAAAAAAAAATTTAGGCTAGAGACATGTTTCAACATCTTTAAACCATGGGTTTGTCATTGAGCACATAAAACTATGGACTCGGGGAGGCATGTAGGTAGGAACTACAAGAGGTAGTCACACTTGTTGGACTCCCTCATAACTCTTGTGGATACGCCTTCGAGTAGTAATGCATTTGAAAAAACCACACACAAACTGCACTTCCATGTATCCTCGGGTATATCAAAAGCCCCCTAGGCTCACCTAAAACCTAACCTTAGATAAGTCATAGGCGACCTGGCTACTATAATACACTGGGAAAATCACTGAGGGAGATTACTCGCATATACAATAGGGTAGTCAGGTACTAGGCTAAGGGTATAGTCAATCCTTCTTATTTAGCGCCTTGGAAGATTGGGCTAAGTACTATTGTTGGATCCCTACGTATATCATGATTTGCAACACCTGGCACTCCTTTGTGACCATAGTTCCATCTACTATCTAAAGATCACCCTCTACCTTATATTCTAGATTAGATCTAGCAGTTTTGGGGTTCTGATGTCATTGTACAACTCAGATTCAATAGTTGGGATTTTCGTAGTGCAGATCACATTGTTTGTGTAGTGAGGATTTTGGCCACCGTAGTCCAAATCAGGTTGTCACAACACATTGAGTAGGAAAAAGAACTTGGTGTTTTCTTGCTATAGTTTAGGCCCAATTTTTGCACGACATTGGTTAGTATCAAGCTTTCTAAAATTCGGCCACTACATTATTGATCAATAGGGAGTAAAACTCCTTTCAGAGTAGAAAAAGGAAAAAATAAAATATAGTCTGAGACCATCCTAAGATGCTTGCTAGAGACTTAAACCATCAGCTTCAGGACAAGGAGTTAGTCGCAGTGGTACCATTCACTTGTAAGTCCCCAATTTTCTGGCAGTCCCATTTTTTTCTTTCTGACGTGACTTCAAGTGACCCACGCCATTAGACTCCCAATCTCGTCCTCCTTATAAGAAGACTACTCTTAAGTAATTGAACAAGGTGGTGAATTCTAGGTACCATATCTCAAGTTATGGCTTCTGAGAGGATTGACAACCTTGAGAAAAGGTTCGAACAATTCAGGAACAATATGGAAAACATTGAAAAAAATCTCTCACAAATAACAGAACTTATGACAAATTCTCATCAGGAGTTGGTGAGTGTTGATGCACACATAGAAAGGACAATCTATGCATCACATTTACTTCCATGGAAATCACCACCATTCCAACCACTAGACACCCAAGTTGGCATGTACAAATTTGATGGCTCTAACCTTGTAGTATGGGTAGCACAAAATGGAACAATATTTCTCCCTTAATGACATCTACAAGGATGAAACTAAACTACATGTGGTAGTTCTTTACATTGACCAAGAAGGATGGAAATGGTGGCAGTGGCATAAGAAATGTTATCTAGGGAAAGTAACTTCGCACATGTTCTCAAAAGCATTATGTGATTTCTTTGACAGAGAATCTAATTTTTTGGGTCATCTCACTAAGCTTCAGAAAATAGGTACAGTAAAGGACTACATTGCAGCCTTTGTGAAATTGACCATCAGAACTGACCATCTAGGATATTACTTCTACTTGGAGTGTTTCATTAGTGACCTAAAATATGCCATGCAAGCCCATGTCCGGATTCACCACCCAACTACTTGGATGGACTCATGCAGGAAGGCCTTAGATGTGGAAATCGCCTTAAATTCTTAGTCCCATCATCCAGATTTTTTCACCAAGGTACATCCCAACCAAACACTTAAGGTTCAAAAAGTGTCACTAGTAGAAATGGCTGAAAGTAGAAAACAACGATTGTGTTACAAATATGATGAAACGTACACCCATGGACATAAATGAAGGGAACCAAAATTGATTCAAATTGATGCTACTAATAACAGATCAACAGAGGAAGCTCCATCCCTTGAGGTGCCCAAGGATGAAGTAGAGTAAAATCCAAATGATAATGATCTCACAGTGATGCCAAATGATATTGTTATATCACTACATGCCTTGGTTGACATTTCTTCATCTCGGACTCTCAAAATTAAAGGCTTTATTAAACATCGACCAATAACGGTATTCATTGATAGTGGAGGCACTGATAACTTTATCCAGAAGAGAGTCATAAAATATGCTCATTTCTTTGTGCGTGCATTATCTAATTTCCAAGTCCTTATTGCTGATGAGGGGACCATGAAATGTGAAGGTTGATGTGAAAATATAAAGCTTCAAATGGGAAAATACCATCTAAAGACCCACATGTTTTCTATTGAAATGGGTGGTTGTGAAATTGTCCTACGTGCTAAATGGCTTCACACACTAGGCACTATCACAATGTATTTCTTGCAGCTATATATGAGCTTTAAGTATAATGACCACATTCATATATTAAGGGGACTCCAAGTAGGTCCTCCTACTATCATTAGCTTGCATCAAATGGAGAATATTTTGAAAAAGGGCCATCATGGAGTAATTGCCCAATTTAATGCCATCCAGGCCATTGAATTGACTATTCCTCATATTCACCCTAATATGCAATAGGTCTAAGATTGCCACTAGTGGGTCTTTGAAAAACTTAAAGGGTTCCCACCCTCTAACAGTGAACATGATCATAGCATCCCTTTGGTCCTGCAGTCCCAACTACCTAATTTCCACCCATATCGATATCCTTTTTCCCAAAAGAATGACATTGAAAAAATCATCAAGAAACTCCTAGAAGCCTGTGTTATTTGTACCAACATTAGTCCTTATTCATTTCCAGTGGTCATGGTTTTACACAAAGATGGAGAATGGTGCATGTGTCTAGACTTTTGGATTCTCAACAAGCTCAATATCAAGGACAAATATCCTATTCCGATTGTTGATGATTTGCTTGATGAACATCTTGGTGCTCAATTTTTTACCAAGCTAGACCTCTGCTCCGACTATGACCAAATATGCATGAAGGAAGTAAACATTCCCAAGACTTCCTTCCAAACTCATGAAGGCCATTATGAGTTCCTGGTGATACCATTTGGTCTTTGTAATAATCCATCTACTTTTCAAAGCCTCATGAACCACCTGCTGAAACCATATCTCTAAAAATTTGTCCTGATCTTCTTCGATGACATTCTCACCTACAAAATAACTTGGGATAAACATCTTCAATGTGTAGACAAGATATTACAGAGCTTCGAGATCACAAATTATTTGTCAAATTATCCAACTACTTGTTTGGAGAGGAAGAAATCAAGTATTTGGGACACATTGTGGGTCATGAAGCAGTGAGGGTTGATCCAAAAAATATTCAGGCAATGCAAGATTGGCCCCAACCAAAAACCTTGAAGATTTTGAGGGGATTCTTGGGTATCACTCAGTACTATCACGAATTTGTCCATAATTATGGGCACATTTCTAGACCCCTCACTAATCTTCTTAAGGAAAAATAATTATATGGAATGATGCAGCTCAAAATGCCTTTTTGGCTCTCAAACAGGCCATGTGCTCCAATCCCATATTAGCCCTTCTAGACTTCACCAAAACATTCGTGATTGAATGTCACACTTATAGTACCAGTATTGGTGTTGTATTAATGAAGGAAGGTAGACCACTAGCTTTCACCAGCTGACAACTCAGTGGATAAAATATGGGTCAATCTACTTATGAGAAAGAAATTATGGCCATCTTACATACAATAGACACTTGGCGGCCATACTTGTTGGGGCGACATTTCCAAATATGCACAGACCATCAAAGCCTAAAATATTTTTTTGGAGGAGCGTTTATCATCACCACAACAAAATAAATGGTTTTCCAAAATGCTAGGGTATTATTATGAAATAATTTACAAGAAATGGAGTGACAATGTAGTAACTGATGCTTTATCGCACCAATTTGAGGATGAGAGCACCTTGATATGGATCTATCTACCCATACCATATTGGATTGAAGAGGCCTATAAGGAATGGTTCTCCTGCCCCTCTCTTTTTGAAATCATTAACAACTTGAGAGAAGATCTTAATTCCTCAACCCACTACTCTTGGAAGGATCAAGTAGTTATATCACTGACATCCACCCTCAAAACCTGCATCTTGGATGAGCTGCACACATCTCCAATTTCAAGACATTTAGGATTTCAGAATACTTATGCTCATGCAGGTTGCTTTTTCTTTTAGACTGGAATGAAAAATGACATTCTTACTTTTGTAGTTGAATGCGATGTGTGCCAATGTAACAAAGGGGAAAGAGTCAAGTTATCAGGAACCTTACAACTATGGCCACTCCCTGCCTCTGTCTAGACATATGTTTCTATAGATTTCAGCACTGGTCTTCCAAACTCATGAAAAAAATCAGTCATCATGGTGGTTGTGGATAAAAGTACTAAATATGCTCGGTTTTGTGCTCTACCAATCCCATTTACCCCCACTTTGGTGGCTGAATTTTTCTTAGAGCAGATATTCAAACTGCATGGCATGCCAACTTCCATTGTGTTTGATTACAACCCCACTTTCACTATAAAATTTTGGCAGGAACCTTTCAAGCTACAGGGCACGCAACTCCAACAAAGTACTGCCTATCATCTCCAAACTGATGGTCACACAAAAGCAGTCAAAAAATATTTGGAGACATATCTAAGGTGCTTCACTTCATAAAAGAAGCATCAATGGGTACAATGGATACCTTTATATGAATGGTGCTATAATACTAACTATCATGAAGCCACCAAGATAACTCCATATGAGGTAGTGTATGACCAACTTCCACCTTCACCTGTTTGTTATATCCCTATATTTTCTAAAGTATAGGTTGTTGATGAACTCCTACATAACTATGTCATCATGATAACTCATCTCAAAGATAATAAACACCAAGTTTAGAACTGAATGAAGCAACAGGATGACCAACATCATTTCGAGTGTGCATTTCAGGAAGGGGATCAAGTATTCCTATGACTCCAACCATATAAGATAACATCTTTCAAATAAAATGGCTTCAGAAACTAGCACCAAAATTTTATGGACTCTATCAGATACTTCCACCCATAGGAGAAGTCACCTACAGATTGGCCTTGCCACCTACTGCAAAAATCATTCGGTCTTGCATGTATCATGGTTCAAGAAAGTGGAGGGGAGCAATTGCAAAGTTGAAACAAGTCTACTTGAATTAGATGAGGAAGGCTCAATTTGGCTTTGTCTAGAACAGGCCCTCGATACTCGTGAAAGGTATCCCTACAGATGTACAATCAAGGAAGTCCTCATCAAGTGGAAAGACACCTCTCTAGAAGATGCGACTTGGGAACTAGTCACTATGCTTCAATAGTTTCTACAGCTCCAGCCTTGAGGACAAGGCTACTTTTCATGGGGGAGAGCATGTTAGGGCCCAACCCTAACCACTTTATTTATGTAATAAGTGCATTGGGTCAAGCTAGAGCCATATTTAGTTAGAAATTCAATAAATCCCACATTAATAATTGTAAGTGGTTGACCTGCATTAGAGAAAAGGGACCACATTAGTTGTAAACAGACCATAGTTAATAAATAAAGTGGTTAACCTGTGTTATGTAAGGGACTACTTATAGTTAGGGCTTTGGATGTCATTTAGCCATAAAGGGTCATAGTTAGTAAGGAAAATATGACCAAATATTATTGTAATCCAACTCTTCCTTATTAGAGGTTTCCCCCTTGAAGAGGCAAGTGAACATTGAATTAGTTTCTGAATAATAAAATAATTTGCAGTTTTTCTCATTTCATGTGATAATTTTGTGCTCTCAGCTATATTTTTTTGCATCTCTAGTATTCTGGATTTCTTGCAGGTTACGAGCATAACAAATAGAAAAGACACTGCCAAGAGGAATCTTGTATTAGACCCTATGTAGTCATTATAATTCTTGAGTTGGTTGACGAGTGGACTTCTAGAGTGGACCTAGTATGGTCTTTGTCAAAGAACCATCTTGATGTGAAAATGGCTCAATATAGTTGTAGAAACTAGTTCCCATTGATCAAGACGATCATTCTTTTGTCACTGTGGTTCTCATAGATTTTTTTCTTAACTAACGAGTTATATGTTGTCTTAAAAATGAATTTTATGTATAATTTTGTAAGAATTTATGTCCATTTTCACATGAAAGGATCCTAGTGCTCAGAAAGGAATTACTCAAAGTGTAAGTTCCTTTATTATATTACTAATCTTGTGAATGTCTTAGAATGGGTTAAGATAGTATGCACTTGGTGCATTTATTAATCATTTTGATGATGAGAGAACTAGGTTCTCTCTGAGAACTTGTATAATTACTATACAGATGTCTTTAACATGGGGCTAAGACAATATACATTTGATGTAGTTATTGATCATTTTCATGATTGAAGAGGTAGGTGTTCTCTGAGTACTTGTAAAAGTATTTTGATTAAAATATCACTTCACATTTCATAATAAGTGATAGCTATAAGTATTTCATTTAATTTAAAATATTGTGACTAATGCAATTATGTTGGATTTGTTGATCATATAGTAAAGGTTGCTTGTTGTTGGGTTGTCAAACCATTAGAGTGCTAGCATAAAAGTGACTATGATTTCCAAGAGTAATTGGTAAGTAACGGTAAGTTGGTATAGAGATTCTTGTTTATTTTTATGAATTTGAATAATGGCTAAGTGATGGAAAGTAAAAATTTCTTACTTTTGTAGTTGTAAATTCTTATGACTATGGATAAACCATTAATGTTTTTTCTTAATGCTATTTCCTAGAAATAAAATCCTTCATTTTGAAGGGAAAGGATCCCCTTTAGGTTGTTTAAATTATTATATCATCAGTAAA
Source organism: Pinus taeda (assembly GCA_000404065.3). Taxonomy (NCBI): domain Eukaryota; kingdom Viridiplantae; phylum Streptophyta; class Pinopsida; order Pinales; family Pinaceae; genus Pinus; species Pinus taeda. Next base: position 39,870 of record APFE030515532.1, read on the forward strand.
AGTTAAACTTGCAGT
>APFE030515538.1:9005-31042 GCA_000404065.3 Pinus taeda
AGGCTTGCCAAGGAGGATAATATGACTGTTGATGGAGCCATACTAACTGCAGATAGTCATGGTGACAAATTTTAGTGTAACACCTCCATATGGCCTCACACAAATACAATTTTTTTTCAACATCCTCATCCATCATCCTAAAAATTTAGGATATCAAGTGAATTATCCTGTTATGTTACTAGCCATTGTAGATTGAACAAGTGATATTAGTATAAATCCTTGTGAAGCTGGTTTTGAATATCCTAAAGAGCTCAATTGATAACTACTACCAACATTATTAGAAGCACCAGTAATATATGCACTATAAACCTTCTGAACTTTTATAGTCTTAGCTAACTTCGAAATAAAATGAATAGGACTCTGACAGGGTACCAAGGTGGGTTTAGGGAAGGACCTACCTATGTTTTTAACCAATGAGATATTAGTCACACAAAATGAATCATTCTCGAAAAATAGTCGTCGCATCAAAAAATGCATTTCTTCATAAGGAGGGGTACTCTAGTTCATTAACTCAACTGAAGGTATCAATTCTTCTAACGAATTCATTCCTTCTAACTCATTGGGATCGCCACTACTTCCCTCCATCTGTATTGTGATACTAATTCTAGTGCCTCCTATTAGGGCAAAACTCGCATTGCTACTACCTCCTATACGTCGCAACTTTGAACTACTTGGTCCTTCTATACGCAACCTTGGACTATTTAACGACTCTCCTATTTGGTGTAACTCTCTCTATCATCTTTGGATTTCACACATTTTCTACTCCCGCCACTCATTAGTTATATATTCTCTTCTCTTTTCCCTTAAATCCTGAGCCCTATGAGACTCATTTTCATCCATCGCAATAATATCTTAATCTTTCACAACTAGGCATCATCTCTCCCCTATATCCTACCCCTAGTACTTAGAGTTTTAAGATGTCATATAATGTTATTTTAAATGGAAATAGGTTTTCATCCACCATCAAAATTCTAATCCAATGGAGGATTTCCTTCAGCAACCCATACTCGAACAAAACTTGGAATTTAGCAAAAGACAAATAACATTTTGTAACAAATTCAATGACATAGATTTATACAGTTGCTTGTACCCAAAATTAAACATCCCTTGTAACCTCACTATCTAATTTATGCAACTCGGATAGATTAGTAGTAGTCTAGGTATGACAGAGTTTAATATGATTTGTAGCCCCTCCTTTATTCTGTAAACAACTAAACCAATTATGAAGTTCTTCAAGGAACTTACACCAAAATATTTTGTATTGGTTGTAGGCAAGTTCTACATACAAAAAATATTCCTTTACCCACTCTAAATTCTTTTGCTACAACTATGGTTGCTATAAATCAATCCATTTTCTCATGCCACGAGTCTTGAAGATGTCCTCTAAGGATCCTCAATGCCATGATCCAAATCCCTTCGAAATAATTAGGGTCCTAGTAATACAACCATTTGTTGGCACAAATGTTAAAAGGAAGACCCTGGGTTCGGACATAGGGTGTGATCTGAACTTAAACAAGAACAAAACAATTTACAAATATAATCATCAATATAGAGATGCAGTATAAAAAAACTTCATTTCATTAAATAGAAAATTATTGAACTATGCTTACAAACATAATGGAAATAAGTCGGGCGATGATAGCTTATCTCTGAGAAGAGATGTGACGGCTACATGCCTTTGAACTATGTTACAATGAGGCTCAAGGGCCTATTTATTATTGGAAAAAATGAGAAAACCCTAAAAAACCAAAACCCTAACCCCAAGAGATGTAACACCAAGATTTTGTGGGCCCTGTTGGCATAGTTGGGTAGCCAACTTTCTGGGGTCATAACTTGGTCATATTATCTCCATTTGGCATGTATGATACCTTGTTGGAAAGTTCTCGCCGAGTACTATAGGTGGGATGCTGAGCTCGAAGGAATTGTCACCAAAGGCCTTCGTGATGGTGTATGGCCCATATTAGAGCGGGTGAATCTTACAGTGGGGTCTAGCAAGGGGCTCCTTCTACAAATGTAGCCAAACTTTGTCACCCACCTGGAACTTGTGCAACACTCGATGATGATCATGGCGCTGCTTGTACTTAGCATTGGCTCTCTCTAATATATCATGGACCTATTTGTGGATGTGTTGAATGCGCTCAATGAAGTTGTTAGCCCTTACAAATTTAGACTGAACGTGAGTTGAATCTACTTGAGTGGATGTAAATGGTATGGCCACATCAATGGGGTATAATGGCTAAAATCCCAGCCCTACCTAAAAGAGGTTGTGGCCTGTTTAGATGTTGAGATCTCTATTGTAGTTGTATTAAATCTAGGGGAGACTTTCATCCCACATGCATGGATGCTTTGAGTTGTAGATGCGTAGAATGTGTATGATCATCCTGTTGAAAACCTCTATTTGGCCATTAGTTTAGGAATGGGAAACCATGGACTTAGTAAGTTTTGTATTCAGCATTGACCAGAGACTTGACCAAAATGCACTCAGGAATCTGTTGTCTTGATCTTAGAAAATGGATTGTGGGATCCCAAAGTGTACCCACACTCACTCAAAGAAGAGCTTACCAGTGGCCTCTGTTGTGATACTCTTATTGTAGTTTGCCATGATGGCCATATTAGAGAATCTATTGACGACCATGAAAACAAAATCATTGTCATGCTTAGTAGAAGGAAGGCCTGACATGTAATGCATAGAGACAAATTCTCAAGGCTAGATAGGAGTAGTTAGAGGAGTATACATGCCTTGCTTCTTGATGGTTGTTTTGGCAATGGCATAGGTAGTGCAGGATCTAATGTACTTCCCAACATCTTGATGAACTTTCGGCCAATAAAAATAATTCTGCAATACCACCATTGTTTTCTCTACTCTAAAATGTCCAGCGACCCAACTGTAGTGCACCTCCCAAATCATCTTGCATACTCACTTGAAGGAATATATATGTGTCCTAGGTGGCATAACAATGCATACTGGAGGTGAAAATTTGGAACTTGCTTCCCTTCTAGGAGTGTCTAGCATATGTTGCCGAATTTTGGATCACTCTTGTAAATATGCAACCACCTTGATGTCTTGTGCCCACAGGGATCTAACATAGTGATTATCACCGACTGGTGGTCGGCTGAGGCAATCAACGATGTTATTGGTGCTTCCCTTGTTATAATTAATGTTCAAATGGAACTGTTGAAAATAGGTGGCCCATTTTTTATGGCAAACATTCTGCAACTTCCCTTGTGTCTGTATGAACTGTAGAGGTTAGTGGCCTATGTGGATGAATGTTTCCTTCCCCAGAATGTAATGCTTCCATTGACGACATGCCTCTACAATGGAACACATTTATTTGTCGTAAGTGGGGTACTTTCAGATTGTGTCTAAAATTGTCTCACTGTGGTAAGCCACTAGATGCCCATGCTGAGTAAGAACTGCACCAATAGCATAGTCAAAGGAATTTGTCTCAATCTCAAATGGTTGTTCCAGGTTTGGTAATGTGAGCACTAGTGCAGAACAAAGACAATTCTTAAACTCAGAGTATGATTTTTGTTAGGTTTCCAACCAAAAAAACTTTTCTTTCACTTCACCGTTGGTAACATGACTTAAAGGCCAAGTGATATGAGAGAACCCCAACACGAACATGCAGTAGAAATTAGCAAGACCCAAAAATATCCAGAGCTCAGTTAGAGTGGTTGGGGTAGGCCAATCCCGAATGACTTATATATTAGATGGGTCCACATGTACACCTTGCTCATCAATCCTGTATCCCAGATATTTAACCTGGTTAGGCCAAAGGTACATTTCTCCATGTTAGCACATAACTTGTGTTGTTGCAAGGTTTGAAGGACCTATCGAATATGGTGGAGGTTCTCTTCCCAACTCTGGATAAAGATCAAGATGTCATCTAAATAAACTGCCATGAATGCATTGGTGAAGGTTCGTAAGATGTCATCCATCAGTCTCATGAAGGTTGCGAGGTCGTTCGTCAATTTGAATGGCATGACCAACCGTTCAAAAATTCCCTCCTTAGATTTGAAGGTAGTCTTCCACACATCAGAGGGTTTGATAGGTGCCTGGTGATAACCTAGCTTCAAGTCAATCTTGCTAAAATATTTGGCCCCTTTGAACTAGTCCAGAAGGTCATCAATCTGTAGGATTGGGCACCTATTATAGACAATGATCTTATTCAATGCTCAATAGTTAATACAGAGCCTCCAGGTCCCATCCTTCTTCTGTACCAATACAATCAAGCTCCCGCAAGGTGATGATCTTGGCCTGATGTGCCATTTCTGCAATAGTTCCTAAATCTGCGTCTTGATCTCGACATTCTCTAGAACAAAGCATCGATAGATCAGTCCATTGGGCATCGACGCACCTAGGGTTAGATCGATGGAGTGCTTGACCTGACAGTGCATAGGTATCCCAGTGGGTGAGGCGAAAATATCCATGTACTCCTCCATGACCTTTTTCATTTGTTTTTTCTGTGTAGAGGAGCCCTACCTAGAAGCCGTGGCCACAACCTTCGTATTGCCCTAAGGATGAAGCATAAGGAAAACAAATTTCTTGGTATGGGAAATGATCTTATTGTATTACTTTGTAATTATCAAAGAGATGGAGGTAGGTGGGGCTACCTCTAGTATCCTATACAACTTATTAGCCAAAGTAATAATCACAGAGAGATGTCTAGACTCATATACAACATGTCGCTTCCACAAGTATGGTTATCCTAATAATACATCACAAACTTCAAGAGGAGTAATGTCACATAGTACCTCACCATGAAGGGCTTGATGTTGTAGGGAAGGCGACACTACTGGCTGATGCAAAGATCTCATCCTTGGTGAAGCCACCTAATGTTGTATGGTTATGGATGTGTTGTAGTCCTTAGGCACATCCACTTCATGATCTCTACTGAAATGAGGTTATTTTGGCTCTTCCTGTCAACAATGAACTACAGTGGAGAACCCTTCACCCACATCTATGAGTGGAAGAGGCATTCCCCCTCGTCTAGATCTCCAGGCTCAATCTTCTGGATCTTGATGGTGGCCATAGTGGAACTAGGCTCCACATCATTAACCTTCTTCCCTTTTTTAGTTCCCTTATTGGGTTCGTATTTAGAGTCAAAACCTACGTCTGATTCAAAATCCTTCAGCTTGGCCACCAGTGACTATTTCACCTGACACTCACTTGTATTGTGAGTGGAGCTCTTATGGAGCTCTCACCATTTTCTCGTGTCCTTGATCATCTCAGTGGTGTTTTTCTTTACTTGTAGCTTCAGCGGGCTGTCCTAGCTAGCCTCACCTTGGCTTGGTCCTTTGTTATGTGGTTTTGGGGCCCCTTTTCCTTGCTTTGGATTTGAAAATTGAAAGTCCCACTTCTTCTGTTTAAACTTCTCCTCAATCTTGACGGCGTACCGATATGTCGTTCCAAGTGAGGAAATGTCCAAGAACTCCATCTTGTCTTGTATGTACTTGTGTAGACAACCACAGTACTTGAGGACCAGATGCCACTCAGTATCCTTGATACCCAGCTTTGTGTGAAGAGTATGGAAAATATTTGTGAACTCCAGCACATCTTGGACCCTTCCATGTCATAGTGTGGTCCACTTTACGTATTTGTGTTCATATCTCCCGAAACGGTAATATTGTTCCTTGATGGCATCTCAGAAAGAATTCCAAGTGGGTGTGGTTGAAAACAATGAGGGTTCACTCTCATCCTTTTGTTCACAGTAGGTTTCCCACCAGTCCTTAACGTGTGGGGTAGCTTTGAGAAGTGAAAAATTAATCTTTTCCCGATTATAAAAGTCATGAACTGAAAAATATCATTTCAAAAATTTTAACCATTTATCTATGGCATATGCATCTATCAGGCCTTCGAATATGGGAATATCAAAGTTAACTTGTACCTTAAAAGGAGTGGCACCTCCAGAGTGGTTGTTGGATGAAGATGCATCTCCTATGGGTAGTTGTCAAAGGATTTGGGCAAAGTTATCTATCATCACATCCTTTTGTTGCTCCAGAGCTTCCTCGAGCAACATTTTAAAAGGATCTCTTGCTCCCTCATCTTTCTTTTCTTCTGCCATAGGAACTCATCAGGTTTTGCAAGGTTGAACTTACAATGGTTCAACCAGATCAATCCGTCAGGGACATTCAAAGAAAGAAAGAGAAAGAGTAGATTGATCTGATACCATTGATTCAAACTTAAACAGGAATGCAACAACTTACAGATATAATCATAAACACAAAGATTTAGCAAAAAAAAACTTCATTTCATTAAATAGAAAAATACTGAACTATGCTTATAAACAGAATGGAAATAAGATAGCTCGGGCAATGGTAGCTTATCTCTGAGAAGAGATGTGGCAGCTACATGCCTCTGAACTATGTTACAATGAGGCTCAAGGGGCTATTTATTATTGGGAAACATGAGAAATCCCTAAACAACAAAAACCCTAACCCAGGAGATGTAACACCAAGAGTTGATGGGCCTTGTTGGGGTTAGTTGGGCAACTAACTTCTTGGGGTCATAACTTCGCCATATTATCTCCATTTGGTGCATACGATACTGTGTTGGAAAGGTCTCGCCAAGTATTAAAAGTTTCACCACATGCCCCTACTTATGGTTATGGACCTGCTGCAGACCCCAAAAAAATGCCATTTAGGGGGTCAAAACTACTCCAGAAGTTTAGGACCAGAAAAACTGCTAAAAATAATAAATTTAGAAATGAAAAAGGAAACAGATGAAACTGATTGGGGGGTCTAGGTGGAATAGCTGGGTGGCCACCAATATCCACCTAGATCAGGGTTCCAACAAATAAGTCCATCATAATCTAGCAAGTCGCTAACCTTTTCATTTCTCTTGAGAAGAGAAGTGTCTCACCCAAGGCATGTCGAGACTTAATAGAAGGATAAGGGATCATAGAACAAGATCGAGGAATGGTTTACAAAATGAATCATAGTAAAAATATTACATCAAATATCCCATTAAAATCTTCATTACAATCAGTAATCAAATTGAAAAATTGTACAATTAGAATCAACAAAAATCATTTAGAAACATAATCTTAAAAAATTTCAACAGGCCAAATAAACCATCACCACAAAGACATCTAGACATTACCACAACACTTCTTTCTATTATCGACTAGATCATTAAATTATAGTGTTCTCTTCATAAGATGTCAGAGCTTGAATAACTATGATGACAAAATACAAGACATAATTCAAAGATACAATACAAATATTGGAAATTCCATCAAACTTGACACCATCAGCATCTTGGAATATGCTCTGAATTCTCTCTCCTATCATTCCATCAAAATTCACACTAGAAACATCTTGACATATGCTCTAAATTCTCTCTCCTACCGTCTTTCCTTTAGCCTTTTCATATATTTCCTTTCCTAGATCTCTCTCTCTTGATCTAGTCCACTTTGACAAAATCTGGGTGTTTTCCTTATTTCCTTTCATTCTTTCAAATTCCAGTGCACCTATCCATCTTTCATGGCTTTTGTAAATTCCAATGTAATTTCTTTTAACCTCCTTTGTTGCTTCTTTCTAACTATTATTGGTGCCTAGTTATTTTGAACATTTGTTTCACCTTTTCCGTGACCATTTTCCAACCAAAACTTTAATAAAAAGTTTCCAAAACTACTATAGAAAAGTTGAAGGACCCAACAATTCTCCAATAAAACCCCTACAACAAAAATGCATCAATAATATAAAATTTGATCTAAAATCTCCATAACACTACCTACAAAAAAATTTCTCCTCTTTATATCACCAACAACTAGGAGCCACAATCTGAAACACAAATAGATGAGACAGATAGATCTATTGTAGCTTCATCATCCACTGAAATATGCTCCAAGTCTGAGTTATGATCTTCTCTCCATGATCCAGATCTCTTCAGCTACCGAAATTAACCAAGATCTTTTACTTTTCTGATGTTAACAAAATTGCATGTGAAAGAGTATGAAAAACCACATGTGCATGTTTTAAGGAAGAGGAAACATAATGATAGCCATCAAATCAAACAACACAAACACATTGATAATGAAGCTCACCTAGTTTGGGTTACATTTCTAGGCCTTATTTCAAGAGTGGGGAGGTTGCTTCATTAAATGTTGCAAAATGATGATGATGCACGCGGTATATTCCTTGTGATTACAAGGGTAAATTCCTTCAACCAAAGTGGCATGTCTCTCCACAAGACGTCCTCCTATAGGAACTCTCAATCACATGGGCCCTCCTTCAGCGTGACAAGATAATAAATTCTCACATGTGGCAACATACAAGTATCCTTTAACATAATGGTAACAAGGATATCAAAAATAAAATCATCATATAAGAAAATAAAAAGAAAGACATGGCATCATTGCATCATATACCTCCACTTTCAGTGATGTCCTGAAAATGCGAAGGTTTGTTGATGAAATGGACTACCCATTGAACTCGTGGCACTGAATTGTGTCAAACAGCTTTAAGCTCGACCCCGTTTTGACACTATCAAAATATGGGCCCTCGAGAATCTTAAAGATTCCCCTAAATATTCCTTCCTGGAGATGGGTGAAGAATTCACTGCTCAAATGGAAATTTTGAGCACACCACTATGCTCCTTGTGAACTTCTTAGAAAAAATATTATAAAGTCGATATCATTCTGCCTCTGTAAAAAATAAGCCTCCAAGAGAATATTTTAGATTCCTCAAGATTCCTCATTGTTGACTGCCTAAAATTATGTTTCTTAGATGGGAAAAGGGACCACACCATCACATTCCTTATGAAATTATGGTTCGTCTGAGTATAAACTTGGGATGAATCCAACATTGTGAAAAAACACCCTCCAAGGAATCTTTTAGATTCCTCCAAGTTTCTGCAAGGAATATTCTCTAGAATATTCTCCCTGGAATATTTTTTCTCAAAATTCGGGGCCGACTAGGCACAACTCCTCCTCTGAACTTGGTTCCACTCGGCCTCTGATTCCTCTCCTTCGTTCGAATGAGAAAATGAAAACGTGGTAAAGTTTTTTAAAAATGGTCATTGGGCCACTTGGCAACATTCCATGATGGGAGGTGGGGGGTTGGTGGTTCAAAGCGGTCGTAACACATTTTTTTAACATGGCAGTTTGGTAGTTAATTATTGACAGTGTCATGTTTTAAATGGGGCATGGTTTTTCATAACCATTGGTGGTTTCAATGTTGTTTGGTTGGTTGTTATAACAAGATTTTGGCACATGTTATGTGGTTTGGGTATGGTATGGGGCCACCGGGTGGCTGGGTAGCCAAACCGCTAGGAGGGTTCAAATCTTGCTAGCCCCATTTTAATATGCAGTCATACACATTGTTTGATTGGGTGGGTCTGCCATTGGGTTTCCCGCCCACCATGTTTTACCATATAGAACATATAATACAATAGTTCGTTGGGGTTGGTGGGGGTGGTGGCCTACCACCCCACCGACATAATTAAAGAGATGAAAAATTTTCCCATTCCAGCGATTGAATTTTGTGCGTTGATACTTTTCCAAATTTCTACCTTATTAGTGATTACCACTTAGGGCTTGTTTGACCAGAAATTTGACCGAACATACCTTGAGAATAAAAACTTGTATTTGAGTGTTGTTTGTTCTATTGGAATTAGGTTGACGAGTAGTGTTATCCAGTCCTAGTTTCACTTCATTCTAATGACTTTTATTTTTGAACTATTCTGAGCCACTTCTAAATTCTAAGCATTTTTGGAGCCAGCTGGATCATTCCTCCCCACTGAGGAGAGTTTGGTCCTCCAAAAGCATGAACATAATCTACAACTACTATGTTACATTTTATACACCACAAGTTTCCTAAAAAACCACACTTCCTTCTCCTTCACCCTTTTTCTACAGAGCCAAAAGTGATGAATTGGCACCAATCATGACCCAAGCATCCCCATACTTTCCAAGAGTTTATAATACACACTCTTTCATAAAGTGTACATCATAAGAGAAACTAATACCTTAGTTATCAACAAAAAGCCAAAAATATCATCGTTGCTTTAATACGCGTTGGAAAACACATTATCACTTTTACAATTATATTGAAACACATGATTTATAAAATGTGACCATGACAAGCTACCATGCCTAGTAAAACCATCTCTCACTCATTAAAGTGAATGGATCATCTCCCTATGGCAGATTTTCTTGTTTAACATCCTCACCAGCTGGTTCTTGCATGAGCACTTTGTCCTTGAGACGCTACTCTGGATGGAGCCTCCAACATGTGGTTCTTTGATGTCCACCTCTGTTGCAATGATTGCCAAAATTCTTCTTCTTCTAGACCTTATTAAACTTCTTTCTTCCCTGATGTGGAGAATGCCTTTCATATCTCATCCTCTTTCTTGCTACCATTCTCTTCCAGTACTCGACAACCACATGGAACCACAAAAACGACACAGTTTTCTATGTGATGATTTATTTTCATCATTACAATTCTTGTAATCAAAAGGAACAATAGATAATGAGACTTTTTATACCTCTCTTCACTATCTTTGGTGCAACCTTAGTGATGAGATTTTGCCTTAGCTCTTCCTCTACAATGTACATTGTCATGTGAGGATTGTGATATGTTTCAATCATCCTCTTTCTCCGATGGCTTCAACAATGTCTTGGAAGCTTCTGTTACATTCAAGAACATTCCTTCAACGTATCCCATCTTAGTAACGAGTCTCAAGCCGATTCTTGAAATGGGTACCTCAAGGCTTCAAAAAGAAATAATGTCATGTGAAAATTAAATTGAAGAATAATCAACACTTCTTACCATAGTTGTCAATTCTAAAGTAGTCGATGATGGCTTCACTAAGCCTTCGTTTTGCTTCAACTTTTCCAAGGCCTCTTCCATGGCTTGTAACTAAAGTTGCATTCTCTACTTCTCCTCTTTTTCTTCTCATAGAAGTATCCTCAATTTAAAATTATCTGCTTGAAGGCTCTGATCGATCTCCTCATTTGAATGATGAGAATATGATGAAGAATAATATTGTTCATTCGAGGGGGTAGATTGAGCATCTTCTTATGCTCCTTTTCTCTCTCGTTCCTCTCTTTCCGTCTTCTCATCATAATCTGCATACAATAGGTCCACCATACATGCCATCCTAAAGAGGTCCTCGTAGAAATCTCCGTTGTTCTCCATTTCCCTTCTTATTTCATGTTCAATCATTCATACTCACAATTCACATTAGTGAGAAGACTACTCTGATACCAAACTTGATCTGGATCTCTTCAGCTGCCAGAATTAACCAAGATATTTTACTTCTATGATGTTGGCATAATTTCATGTGAAAGAGTATGTAAAACCACATGGGCATGTTTTAAGGAAGAGGAAACATAATGGAAGCCATCAAATCAAAGAACATAAGCACATTGATAATAGAGTTCACCGAGTGTGGGTTACATCTCTAGGACCGGTGTCAAGAGTTGGGAGGCCACTTCATTAAATGCTACAAAATGATGATGATATAAATGGTATATTCTTTATCATTACAAGGATAAATTCCCTCAAAAAAAGTGGCATGTCTCTCCATGAGACGTCCTCCTATAGTAACTCTCACTCATATGGGCCCTCCTTCACCATGACAAGATAATAAATTCTCACTTGACATGGCATACAAGTATACCTCCACTTTTGGGGATGGCTTTAAAATGTGAAGCTATGCTAATGAAATGGACTACACCATTGAATTTTTGGCATGAAATCATGTCAAATGACTATAAACTTGATCCCTTTCTGACACTGTCAAAATCTGGGCCCTCGAGAATCTTGAAGATTCCCCCAAAGATTCCTTCCTAGAGATGGGCGAAGAATCTGCTACTCAGATGGAAATTCTGAGCACACCATTGCACTCCTTGTGAAATTTTGAGAAAAATCACTATAAAGTTGACATCATTCTGCCTTTGTAAAAAATTAGCCTCCAAGGGAATCTTTTAGATTCCTCACGATTCTAAGAGGATTCCTCAGTACTGACTCAGAAATTTAGCTGCTCAGATGGGAAAACGGGCCACACCATCACATTCCCTATGAAATTATGGTTCGTTTGAGTATAAACTTGGCATGAATCTGACACTATGAAAAATTACCCTTTAGGGAATCTTTTAGATTCCTCCAAGATTTTGAATGGAATACTCTATGTAATATTCTAGGGAATGTTCCCATTAGATTATGTTGTCTTGAAATTCATGCCTGAATGGGTGTGGTTCCTCCTTTGCACATAGTTTCGCTTGGCCTTCACTTCCTCTCCCTCGTTCAAATGAGAAAATTTGAGTTTTTATAAACAAATGTGGCAGATTTTTTTAAAAATGGTCATTGGACCACTTGCCAATTTGCCATGTTGGGAGGTGAGGGGTCGATGGTTTAAACCAGTTGCACCCCATTTTTTAAATGTGGCATTTAATTATTGGTGGTGGTATTTTTTAAATGGGGCAATTTTTTTCATAATCGTTGGCGGTTTCAACATTGTTTGGTTGGTTGTTATAATGGGCGGTTGGCATATGTTATGTGGTTTGGGTATGGTATGGGGCTGCCCGAGTGGTGGGTCGGGTGGGTTTAAACCCCACCAGCCCCAGTTTAATATGGGGTTGTATGCATTGTTTGCTTTGGTAGTTCTACGATTAGGTGTCCCGCCCACCATGTTTTACCATATAAAACATATAATAGAACAATTTGTTGGGGTTGGTGAGGGTGGTTATATAAAACGACTTAGTTAAAAAAAATTGATTGGATTTTTGGGTTTTCTAAAAAAATTAAAGAGTCAACAAATTTTCCAATTCTGGCGGCTGGATTTCGTTCACCTGTACTTTCCAAATTGCTGCCTTGTTAGTCACTGCGACTTGTCCTAGTTTGACCAGAACTTTGACCACAAATATCTTGATCATACAAACTTGGATTTGAGAATCGTTCATGCCATTGGAATTAGGATGATGAACACTACAATAAGGTTCTAGTTTGATTTCAATCCAATGACTTTGATGTTTTAGCCATTATGAGCCACTTCTGAATTCTGAGCGTTTCTGGAGCCACCTAGATCACTCCAACTTTGCAAACCTATAAAACATACTCTCTCAAAATCCTATACTCTCTAATCCCTTCTACTTCAATCTCTAGTATTTTGTAGTTGAAATAAATAAAAATCACTAATTCTCAATCACCTTGACTTAATCACCTTCTAGAAGTTAGACAAAATATCTTAACCTTTCTTACTAAAGTTCCAAAAAAAAAAAAAAAAAAAAACCCATAAACACATTTGTAGTGTGTGCATATTTAGGAAATTTTACTTCTAAGAGGTATACACTACTTTCCTTCATAAGATTAGCATATGTACACTATTTTCCTTCACAAGAGTAGTATATACCGCTAAAACTTCAAGTTTTCAAGCTCCTTTGACCACTATTTGGAGTTGAGCTTCAAAAAAGAGTTGACGACATCATGAAAAAATTCCGTGCAAAATTACAACTCTCTGATAAGCATGAACAAATCCTCTGAATATGTTCAACTAATCAACATGTCAGGGCCTCCAAACTTGTTGACTTCAATGCCAACACAATCACCTCATCAGTTGCCTCCTCAAGAAGACACCTAGGTTGACATCCTATGTTGAATGCCATCAATCAATTGAATCCATATTTGAGTCCATAGCTAAACACCTCTATAAAATAATGATCATGAGGGCCACACATCAATTCCATCGCAATGCGACTCTATGAACTAATAGAACCATGAGGACCATTGTTACTAGGATGAAATCATGAGGATCATAACCACTAGGTTGAAATCAAGTAAGAACCATGGGACTCTGAAAACCAATAGGATCATTAGGACCACCAAAATTAGGTTGGAATCAATGCCAACACCATGAGACAACATTTCCAACATTTTCCCCATTTAGCATCGATGTCAACCTATAGCCACAACACTAAAACTGATCTTATTCTCCTCTTGTGGCTGTCACTGTCCCACTTTGACATCAATGGAAAAGGGTGGATGAGTGTGGTTGACTATTTCTGATATAGACTGATATGTATATGAAAACTAATCATCTCCTCATCCCAACACCATGCCAACAAACAACATGTCCACATGCCAACACTGGTTAGCACTATGCCTGTATACCAATAACATGCACCTTTTTCCACTATTAGGTTGAAAAAACTCGCCCTAAACATATAATGGGGCTGCAAAATATATTTCAATGTTTTTTGCACATGTTATCGTCTACTGCCAATGTTTCCTTATCACATACAAGAGGCTACTTCTCATAGACCAATACTTTAACCAGCTTTGGCCTAATGATATATAATGAGTTACATGGATTTATAAACATAATACATGGCAATTAGAATGATATATCATGTATGTACATATAATCAGAACAACCAACATATGGTTGAAACATGACTCGACTCTCATGCATGATCATCACTCACATGAATCAACCAATGACCCATAGGAAAGACATGATAGTACATGGATATTATTATGACAACAAAGACCCATACATGGATGAAACCCATGACATCCATAAGCCCAAGCATGGTTGTAACACCTCTCAAAACTCAACCACAACTCATATCAACACATTCTTGACATGACCCATGACTCTCCCTCTTGATTCTAGAACATATCCACCAATAAAAAAATGATGAACCATCATATTACAAGGCTTCATATGAGAGTAGATGGCTGAAGATGATGATGTACAATGTGATATACATGGTTGTTACATCATGCTGAAAACTTTCTCTTGACATAGGCCAAGGCTCATCACACTCTCAAAGACATGGATCACTCAACTAATGGTAACAACAACAATTATTAAAAGGCTTATCTTCACACACATGAGTGCATATGTGGTTGAAGCAATAACCTCACTATAATGCATGCCATAAACACCACTACTTATACATCATGCCAACGATGATAAGTACATACATATGGCTGAAGTGTTGAAGTACTTGCCATCCACCATAACTCCTCAATCAACAATGATATGCAATAAGATACATGGATGCTACAAGTACTACTCCAATAATCCAAATGAGCATGAATATACATGGAAGATACATGGCTTCTCAAATGCACATAAGAGTGCTCCATATTGTTGTTACATTAATGAAACTCCTCTATGCATGGATAGCAAAAACTTTTCAACCAACTTTGTTAGTATAAACCAAGAACACACACACACACACACATATATATATGGATGAAACAATAGATTCTCTTTTTTGCATGGTTGATCAAAACACATATACCAGGTACCAAAATAGAATTAAGATGCAAACCTTTGAACTTCTCACCTCAAGAGTTCACACGTGACTACATAATTATGAAAATTCATTCATGCGCACTTTTCCTTCATAAGGGTCACATATAAAATTTGGAATTCTAATTTTTATACTTAGTTCAAACTACCACAACGCCCCCTCAGCTCATGCACCTTATGGAATCCTTGTTGATATTGATGACCTAATTATGCTTGTATACTCTTGATCACATCATGTTTCTATTGCTACTCATCTCCAACAATTGATCATGCTACCATACTACTACCATACACTCCCCCTGAGGCTATGAACCTTTCATAAACTTTGCAATATACTATGAATATGCATGAGGTATCCATGGACTGCAAAGGTGGCTGATCTCACGAACTCACGAGTTGTTTCTCCTTATTTCTCCACGTAGTCTTAGGCTGCTTCTTTTCATTCTTCTCTAGTTTTCTTCTATCTTCTCTCTAAATATGCTACTGCTCTTGTTGGATGTGCCTTGAAGAACTAGCAATCATGCAGTCTCTTGCCATATCGCCAAGTTGTGGCATGTATAACACTCCACATGGCTAAGATATGAAGCAAGAGAATCAAATATCCTGCTTCTCATGCTATATCTATGCCTAGTATAAAACATATCTCTCCTCCATGGGCTAGATCTGCAATCAAATTTCTTGTGGCTAAAAAAGTTGCATGAGTAACAATAACCATTAAAAGAAAATTTATATGTGATGGCCAATCTCCTTGGTTGCTGATACTATTGTAATCTTTGCTAACTGGATCTATACAATATGCTCTTGTTAAAATATGGAATTGCAGTTAAATTCCACTTTTTATAGCTCATTTTATGGAGATGATGATTTCATTTAATTCCTCTTTTCCACAGGACCAAAATCAACCTAAAGATCACTCAAGACGGATAAGGGAAAGTGTACTTATGAAGAAAATCCCACATGGGCATATTTGATAAGGTCGAACCTAAAGCAAAATGGACACCCTTGGAAGGATATGAATACAAGTGACCTCTACCTCATTTGGACATCATCATGAGACAATCTTCTATATTGGTTTTTGACTCACAAAGGTTTGAGGCTCATCCACAGAGGAACATGTTCGCTCGAAGATGAAATTGCAAGGTTTGAATCTTGTATTTTTGTTTTAGGGTTTTGGGCCTTAGTCACAACCACAAAATAGAGGGATCTCAACTATAGTCGCTCGATACCAGGCTCATCCATGGGACTGAAGAATCCTAATCTCATGCACATGCGACCAACATTTATGGTTTCAGAATATCAGTTGCTGACTGTAGTCATTCGCTTGTAGACTCGAGAGAGAAACTGGAAGCTTCCCACTCCCGTGCATGAATCCTACTCCATGAGACCAGGACCTACATGATGGAATTTTATTTGTACAAAGATTTCACTTAGTGACTACAGTGTTTGACTATTTACCGTAGATAATGAAAATCCATTACAGGCTTAAGAATCAGGATTTTGAGTATAAGCATTGTTGGGTTCATTTCATGGACGTTGTAGTTGCTTTTGATGAATAGATATATGAATGAAGATATGGATCATTGTACTCTATTTTTCTAAATCATTTGATGACAATATAATAAGAAGAATAATTTGAAAGTGTTTTCCCCATTGTATGTTTTTCGCTGGTCTCTAACCAATCCTGGTGTCTCTATGTGTGAATTCTTTTCTTCTATTGTTCCTTTATGTTCCACTGCATTAATGATGATGATATTGTTCTTTCTACAGTTTCATATGTTATTAAATAATGATGTAAATCTGAATAATGTAATGATGTTATGGGGTGAATTTAATATGTAAATGAAGAAATGTAATTATCAAAGAAAAGGACAATATAGCCCTATGGAAAATTAAAATCTCCTACAAATTGTTGCAATATGTCCAAACTTATGACAATTGTAACACTCTAGATAATATGCATAAAAGGAACAAAGGGGCTTTGATTCCTTTGAAATCTAACGGATCTACCACAATCTCTAACCCTAGGAGAAAAATATATTCTAGTGGCATATGCTCCTTAAGGTCTTCTTCTCTACTCCTGTTGGTTATGTTGCTTGTTTCCTTGGTTATTGCTAGTTTTGTTGCTACTATTTTTGGCTACATGTATTTTGGGATCTACATTGTTATTATTTATGGCATGCGAGCTGGACTCTCCCTTTTGAAAACCAATACCATATTTATGCAATGGAGGTATTTGGTTTTCAAGAAAACTCTCCAAGGCTATGGTGCCCTTTTGCATCTTCAGCTACTTATCCTTTTCTTCAAGTTGCTTTCTCAATGTGATATATTCACCTTCAAGATGTATAATCTGAACCTATTACTATTTTTGTTGGTTGCTCATAATCTCTTCAATTATTTTCAATTTTGCCAACTAGGTCCTCAATTTGACAATATCTTCTTTGAGCTACTTCTTGTTTTCATCACAAATCCGCAATAACATTTCTTTATCTCTGCATGGATGTGTCATTCTACTAACCTCAATAGATAATGTCTCTACTACCTCCATGGAAGACTCATACTCAACTCTAAGAAGCTTAATATAATCTTTATCTTCATTAGGAAAATCAAAAACACTAGAATCGGAACCATCTAAAGTATAACTCAAAATCAACTCATTAAAATTTATAGCTTTGGATTCATTTTGCGGCAATACCATTGATTCTTGATTTTTCTTTTTGAGGAACCTTCTTCTTTGTATTTTTCTTGCTCTTCTTCTTGACCTCTCCATTGTTTCCTCTATCACCTCCAAACATAATCTCTAGTATATCCCTCATCTCTTTAAGATATTTCAAATCTGCTAACTTCTTTAGATATGCTTTATGAATATTTTGATAAATTATACATGTACTTAAGTATCCTGTTGTAATATTTACAATGCAAGTGGTTACTTTCCACATCCTTCACATACCAATATCCAAATATTAGATCTTGTTGTAGCTGCTATGACCACCCTCCAAAATTTTTCCCATGCTTTGACTTTGGAGCCTTCCCTTTTATCCACAAGAGCATATCTTTTACTATCATCAAGTATCCATGCTATGATACAAGACTTATCTTTTCATGATTTTCTTGTGATGTACTTATCCCGGATTGATATCATTCAAAGTCAAGCTAACTCTTCACTTGACCTTGCAACATGGTTGGGATTGCCTTCATAAACTACACAATCTTGGAAGGCAGGCAAACCTTGCCTCTAGAAATTTTGCAAATATTCTTGGTAGGTTGTCCTTGACCATGAAAACTTCACAAATATGGATCACAGTGTTGGGTGTAGAGCCTAATTATCTTTTGTATTCAAAGGTCTCAGCTGGATGTATACCCTAAGAAGACTGTACACCCCTCCACGTGGGGGGGTGCGGGGGGGATAATCCCCACCCAGCTGGGGGGTCCGAGGGCTATCGGTCCCTCGATGGGGGTTTGGGAGAAGTGCCCCCAAAGAAAAAAAATAGATGTAAAATTGCCTTGTAAAAGTCTAGTAATTTCTAGTCAATCTGGGCCATTCATTAGACGGATGATCTGATGGTAGAAGTTATGTGTAGTTTAGGGTTTTTTTCCCTAGAAGGCAACCCCCTCACTATATATGAGGGAATTGTATTGCGTCTATGTATCCCTATATGCTAAGTGAGGAAGAGAGAGGAGATTGAGAGAAAAGAGGGTGTGACAATGGATTTGATGTAGGTTGTATCTCTTCAGTTTGCTGGATAATATAATAAAAGAAGGACTGGATGTTTCTCTATGGACGTAGCCCAAACTGGGTGAACCACGTATATCTGTGTCTCTCTTTTTTTATGTGTTTTTGTGTTTATATTTCTGCAATATTTTATGTGTTCCATTGCTTTGTACCATATAATTTTCTAACAACTGGTGTCAGAGCTGAAGGTCTATTTGACTGATAAATTCATATGAGAGAAGGATTCCTGGTTCACGTGGGAGCAATGGCGGAAGATGGTAGGTTTAGGGTTGAAAAATTCAACTGCCAAAACTACTAGTTGTGGAAGATGTAGATGGAAGATTATCTATATCAGAGATATCTATACCTACCATTGAGCAGAAAGATAAAGAAGCTGATGAGTATGACAGACATAGAATGGGATATTCTCGACAGAAAGTCACTTGGAACAATACGGTTGTGCCTAGCGGCATCGGTAGCGTTTAATATTTCAAAGGAAATGAAAACATAGGGTTTAATGTCGACATTTGCCAAAATATATGAAAAACCCTCAACCTCAAATAAGGTATTTCTTATGAAGCATTTATTTAATATGAAGATGCCAGAAGGTGGATTTCTTGCAGACCATTTAAATGATTTTAATACAGTTACAAGTCAGTTAAGTTCTGTAGGGGTAAATTTTGATGATGAAGTTAGGGCTCTGTTATTTTTGTGCTCATTGCCAAAAAGTTGGAATGGTTTAGTTATGGCAATTAGTAACTCTGTCTCTGGATCTAGTACTTTAAAGTTTGATGATGTTGTCGGTGCAATCCTTAGTGAGGAAATGCAACGGAAAGATCCGGTGAGAAATCAGGTAATGCTTTGACTGTAGAGACTAGGGGAAGAAAAATGGAAAGAGGAAAGAGCTTTGGATATCAAAGTAAGTCAAGAAAATGCAGATCCAAGTCTAGATTGAGGATAGTGTGTTGGAAATGTGGGAAGAAAGGACACCTAAAAAAAGACTGCAAGTCTCGGAAGGGAAAAGAAGGAGACGCACAACAAGAAAAAAATCATGACGCGAATGTAATAGGTGATGTGTTGCAAGATGCTTTGATTCTTTCATTAGAAAATATTATTGATGCCTGGGTGGTAGATTCAGGGGCCTCATTCCATGCCACACCTTATAGGAAACATTTTCATGATTATGTTCAAAGAGATTTTGGATAGGTTCGATTGGGTGATGATAAACCTTGTAAAGTCATTGGAATGGGTACAATTTTCATACAACAACAGAATGGAAATCAATGGCTATTGAAGGAGGTAAGGCATGTTCCAAATCTGAAGAAAAATCTAATTTCAACAGGGCAGTTGGGAGGTGAAGGTTGTGTAACTACTTTCACAGATAAAACTTGGAAGGTCACTAAAGGATCCCTGGTAATATCAAAAGGAGAAAAGGTTGGTACATTGTACTTATGCAATGGTATTTCTAATTATGTTAATGCTTTAACCTCTACAGGAGAAGATACGACATTGTGGCATCATAGGCTTAGGCATATGAGTGAGAAGGGGATGTAGATTCTTCACTCAAGAAATTTATTGCCAGGTTTGAAGTATGTTGATTTATAATTCTATGAGAATTGTGTTTATGGAAAACAGAAGAGAGTCATATTCCTTAGAGTTGGGAAAGAAAAGAAGAGTGAAAAAATAGAGCTTGTGCATACAGATGTATGAGGACCTACTCATGTATCATCTCTTGGTGGCTCTTGTTATTATGTTACTTTTATTGATGATGCAACCAAAAAAACCTAGATTTATTGTATTCGAAATAAATCTAATGTATTTGATACTTTCAAGAAATGGAAAGCTTTGGTTGAAAATAAGACAGGAAAAAGGTTGAAGTGTCTTAGATCAGATAATGGAGGTGAATATTGCAACAAAGAGTTTGATAGGCACTATTCAAAGAATGGAATTTTCAGAGAGAAGACAGTTCTAGGAACACCACAAGAAAATGGTGTGTCAGAAAGGATGAACAGGACAATCATGGAGCATTCAAGATTAATGAGATTGCATGTAGGATTGCCTTTACAATTTTGGGCAAATGTTGTAGACAATGTTGTTTATCTAATAAATAGAGGGCCTTCAAGTTCCTTGGATGGTGGTATTCCAAAGGAGGCATTGACAGGTAAAAAGGTAAACTACTCTTTTTTAAAGACTTTTGGTTGTCAAACCTTTGTCCACATTAATAAAGAAAATAGAAAAAATCTTGAGGCAAAATCAAAGAAATGTACCGTTATTGGATATGGTGTTAATTATTTTGGTTATCGCTTATCTGATTATGAAAATCACAAAATCATTAGAAGCAGAGATGTAATATTCAATGAAAATTTCTTGTATAAGAATTAGTTGTAGGAAAAGAAACAGGAAAAATAAAACAAAGAATACATAGTGCTTGATGATATCATAGGAAAAGTGATGGTGCCTAAAATCATAATGATCAACAACTAGAACAACAACCACAATAGCAACAAGCACCTCAAACACCTAAAAGTGGTGTTAGAATATCTACCAGGATAAGTAGACCCCCTAAACGATACTCTCCTTCATTATATTATGTATTGGTGACTGATTTTGGTGAACCAGAATGTTATGAAGAAGCAATGCAGGTAGAAATCAGGAAGAAGTGGGAGCAAGCCATGAAGGACGAGATGGACTCCTTAGCATATAACCATACTTGGGACTTAGTCAGGTTGCCTACAGGTAAAACAACATTGTAGAATAAATGGGTTTACAAGCTAAAGGAAGAAGATGGAGGTAGAAAAAGGCACAAAGCTAGACTTGTGGTGAAGGGGTTTGCACAGAAAAAGGGCATAGACTTTGATGAGATATTTTCTCCTATTGTGAAAATGACTTCAATCAGAACTATTTTAAGTCTAGTAGCAGCTGAAAGTTTGCTCTTGAGCAGATAGATGTAAAGATAGCCTTTCTCCATGGGGATTTGGAGGAAGAGATATATATGTAGTAGCCACAAGGATATGAGGTAAAAGGGAAGGAGAAACTAGTGTGTAGGTTGAAGAAGAGCTT